>JAKUCC010000035.1:0-41466 GCA_030563365.1 Hemisphaericaspora xylanilytica | reverse complement strand
AACCAACATTCATTACGACCTCGCCTACATCACCCCACAATTAATAGTAAGTTCTGCGCCCGTCACCTCGCTGATCCAATCAATCTATCGCTATCCCATTTCCGATTTATTACTGATGCTCCAAGCCAACCATGCTAATAATTGGCATATTTGGAATTTTAGGGGTGAAGAAAGTGGATATTCTGATTGGGAAGTCATGCATCGTGTAAGTCATTTCCCGTTTCCTGATCATTATCCGCCGCCATTGGAGATTGTGGTGGATTGTGTGAATGAGATTTATGAGTATTTGCATGGCGAGAATGAGGAGGAGATGGTGGGGGTAGGTGACGTAGGTGGGAGGGTGGCGGTCTTGCATTGCAAAGCTGGAAAAGGCCGTTCTGGGACTTTGTGTTGTTGTTATTTAATGTATGAGAAATTCAGACAGTATGGTGGTGGTGGTGGTGGCGGTAGTAGTGAGGGTGAGGTTATGTCGGTAAATGAAGTAGTGAATATGTATACTAAACAAAGGATGCAATTTTTCGCAGGGGATGGGATTCTGATCCAGTCCCAGAGAAGATATATTGAGTATTGGAGGCGATATTTGTGTCTTGCCAAGAGTAGAGGAGATCAGATAGTTGGCGTGGTTGATGATTATTTTGCAACCAACTCTCTGAACCGGGTAAGCATATCTCAAATTCGGGTCAAAGGTTTACGATTTGTTGAGGATTTATATGGTTTAGGAATTGGTATACTGGAATATGTCAAGGAAACTGATATTAGTGGAAGAAAGGTAGTCCAAGAACAAGTATTACAGTTAATTGATCAAGAGAATTCTACAGTGAAGATTCATCAAAATGACGTATATTTTATTCTTAACCTACCAATCCAATTGAGTGGCCCCGATGTTAAGGTTGGACTTAGAACCTGGTGTTATTGTTGGTTTAATATATACTTCGAACAAGACTCTAGTTTTAAACTCACTTGGGAAGATTTGGATGGGATTAAGGGCACAAATCAGCGAGGTTATAAAGTATTTGAAGAAATGGAAATTTACTGGAGTTAAACCCCCTTTTAACCACCTTTCTTTTCTAAATCAATTTCCAACCAAAATTGTTTTAGGGCTCGTTGGATTGATTCAAGATGGGATGCATTCTCTTTAAGTTTATGAATATTTGCTTTACCCAATGTGAATGGCTTGGTTAATTTGATCTCATTATTGAATAAATTGAATTCATTATGATTGTTATATTTCACATTTTCCTTACCATATAATTTGCATAGTTTTTCATTCAATCTGTTCCCGATTGAATTTGAATGATGATGATGGTGGTTACCATGGTGATGATGATAGCCATGATGATGTGGTTTATTAGGTAATGATTTTTTAGATGCAGAAGTAGTGGAAGATGTTGATGAAGGTGATACCTTGTTTGAGATTTGTTCTGGTTGTGGGGATGATTGTGGTATGATCGATTGTGGGTTATAATTAGCTATAAGTTTTTGAACTTCCCTATCGAAGTCTTTTATCGATAGTGGTGATAACAATAGATTGTTAGTGGAGTAATTTGGTAGGCCATTGTTGGTGGTGAACGTGGTAGAACTGGTATTGGTAGCTGCAGATGTATTTGTTCTTTTTGGGAATGGTGGTAATACCTGGATTGATTTTATGAATGCTGTATTTAATATTCTATAAGTATCTCCTGTATAGGTGTAATTTTGTTTCTTTTGGGTTAATAATTGGTTGCTAGTGATTCTAATTACTATTATTTCGTTGGATGATGAAAATGTATAAATATATCCAATGATGGTTTGATCCAATAAGGTGGTGATTTTTACTTTTAAATTTATGATTTGTTCAAAGTTTGTAATGGACATGATGATTATGATAAGTTGGATGGATAGACTATGCTAAGTAGATATGCAGATGCTTTAATAAATAAATAAGTGAGTGTGACTAGGTATATCAATTATATAGGTTTTAAGTGAATAGAATTGGTGGTTAAAGTTAAATTTACTGAAATTAATTTCTGTCAATGAAAATGTGAACAACCGGATTCAGGCAGGGTAACACATGAAAATACAAATAGAAATAGTAATAAATAATTAGACAAGTACAATATGGAATTCAATTAGACAAACAATCTATACAAGCAGTGTCTCTCTCTATCTATCTATATAAATCATATATGTATGATTATTAGCTGTTTCTACTGATTGGTCAATTAACTGTTAGATTGTGGTTGTATTCTTACAAAGTTATCAACGATTTTTCACCAACAAATGTCGTTTTAGGAGACATTTATATGACGCGACGTCCCAACGACATCAGTTATGTCACACACACAAAACAAATAACCTAACGACCATGCTCCTTCTTATCATAAACTACTAGGAATCTAAACACTCAATGCCACTTTGATTAAGCAACCATTGATTTCAATGAAACCGTTGTTTGATCAATACAAAGACACCAATATTCAAGATGACCAACTGAATGTCATACTGATAGATCAATTAGAAGACCAAATAATCGACCATCCAGATGCATCAACAGCCAAACAATTGCATGAATCATTGGATCAAACATTCCAACAGAAGTTGAATGCAAAGGCTCAGCAGATACAACAGCAACAAGAACAACAACAATCTCCATATCATGAATCCCACCATCACCATAATCATCATCATCACCACCATCATCACGTCCACCATAATCAACATTCCAACGACGATTCAAACGAGGTGACTGATGAATCAAATCCGTCTGCAGCTTCCTCAACATCAACATCACCATCACCTTCATTGGAGGACGATGCTTCTCCAAATGGCAATGAAAATGATGTTATTGTCGATGGTGGAGATACTGACGCTAAACCTAATAGTAATCAGATGAATTATAACTTCTTGATAACGAAATCACATTTACAATATAATCATAAAGAATATGGCAATTTAGATGAAGAAATTTCCAATTGGTTTAGTTTTAATGATTTCAAGGCTATTGGTGGATTGACAAATATTTTACAATTATATGAATTTGCGCTAAATGAGAATCCTAATTTAATTGAAAAGTGTGTAAAGAGCATAACTCAATGTGGTTCGATTTCAGATCCTTCACTCTCATCACAATTGAAATTGGTACTATATTTTTGTTTTGGAGAATATGCGAACAAGTCCAATAAATTGGAACAGTTGGACCAGATCCGAGAGAATAATTTAAAACTATTGAAATTTAAATTGTACGTCCCCTTGATACAATTTACCAAAGAGTTCATAACATCTAGAATTACCATTGATAAAAGTGACGATGCAAATAAAAGACTTAATACCTCAAAGGTGACGGGAAAAATAGAGGCGAACTATTTCAGAATTCTCACATTACTATTCTTTCTAATTAATGTTGCATTGCGTTTTCCAACAGAAGCAATCGATTTCAGATCCCATCTAGCAGAGACAGATTTCATAACCGCAATCTTCACATTTGTCGAGCATTGGAAATGGCATCCTAATAATTCATATCGTATTAGGTATTTGATTTCATTGGTGGATAAACTTTTATTATTTGAATTAGGTGGAGTGAACGAATTAAAGGAATGTGACGATTTCTTAGTGGAATTGCATAACATCGAGAATAAACAAACCGATACGGAAGGAGTGACAACTAAATTGACATGTTCTCCATTGGATTATTTTGCCTTCAGAGAAGACTTATTAGATAAATATCCATTATACAATGATGTTCAATTAAAAGCATTCAATTATACCGAATTTACAAGAGCAATAGCAGACGAAGGAAATGACGATTGTGACGAGCAAAACCAAAAAGACAACAAAGATGACAAAAAGAATCATTATGACCCCAAGTCAATTGATGAAAGGTATAAGTATTTCATGGCTGTAAATAGTTTTTCCAATTCCCTTTCCAATTTAATGGAAGTCCCCAAAACAACAAAATCACACACAATCTTGGGTCAATTACCTACTAGTACGGTGCATATAGCAACACCAGTCCCTTCTCCAACTTTAGCGGCATCAGATTACATGTCTGGTGGTGAAAAAATTAGACGATCGTATCAAGTTAATCAAGCGATGCCATTTATTTATCCAACTGTTAATAATGGAAATGAGGATATTTTGACAGTACCGTATGCCACGAAAGAAGCCGATGAGATTTTGCGAAATTCGATATATGAAAGTTATTCAATCAAGAGACTATGGAACGAGAGACAAAAGTTTATGAAGCAAGAACGAGGGTACATTAATGAGTACGAACAAGAAAAAGAACTGGGTGAAGACGAGTTTGAATACAATTATGAGGAATTGTTGAAACGGTATCCCAATCATCATCGACAAGTTGAAACATTGAAACGAGTTGAGACGATATACTCGCGAAATTTATCACGGCTTCATTCAATTTCTGAGGTATTATTGGAGACTATCAAAGTGAACCGATTAGATTATAATTTAAATTTTGCCGAGCAGGAACTAAATCCTGAAACATCCTTTTTAAGTTCAAAAATCGCTGCTAATGCCAATATTAACAATTTTGAAGAAACGAAGAGGAAAATTGAGTTTGTCATGTGCCTGCAGTTGGAAGTTATCCGGATTAAGGAGCTTACATTGAAGTCAACAACTAATATCCTATTACTATTACTTAAATGGTTTAAGATTAGCCACATTTTGAAATCATACTATTTTTCATCGATTTTATTTGACCAGCAATTTTTCACAATTGTGATTGATTATCTCAGTCGAGCGTTTTATAATCCTAATCTCCAAAGTTTAGTTCTGAATGAAAGTGAGGAATGTGATGGTAAGAATAACGACCTAACTGAATATGAAATCTTGATTAATCAAAATAAGCTAATGAACCCCCAGATTTATTTACCAAATTATGATTTCTTTAATAATTGTTTGAATCAATTCCCACAAGATTACAAGTATGAGCTTATAAATAAGCAATTAACTTTTGATTTACCTGAAAAGACTGATATCAACAATATAAACCATATATATATCACGAAATTCAATCCTGATTTCGCATACATCTTATCAAACTTATTAAACATAATCAACAAGATTCTTATTAAAAATCAAACTCAAAGAATATTCACCCTTAATGATTTGAAAATCTCGGAATTGTACAAGATGATAATCATAAATTATGACGAACAATCAATCACAAAGCCAATTCTCAAAACATTGAAGAAGCTTATTCCGTATCAAGGACGGAAATGGAAATCATTAAATATGGATCTAATTTCCCAAATTTATTTAAATTTGAAGTTGTCAATTAAGGATAATTGGTTAAGTGGTAAGGATTTAGAAAGTGATTTTAATAATTCTTATGATCAAGAAATTGCCTTGAGAGGGTTATTACAATTTTATAATATGCGGAAATATACTAAACAAATGGAGTTGGTTGGGTATAGGATAAACAAAGAGTTGGATATTCCGACATTGAATTTGAATGATGATTGTGAGTATATATAGATTTAATTCCAGCTATATAGACGAATACACTAAATTGAAGATATATGCATAGTAATGCTCTATTATAGATTCGATCTACTACTCTATGGTGGATGTGAGATTTAGTAGGTTTCTCATATTAAAAGCTTCAAGACAAGCACTCCTTTGCAACTGTCTATCAGCGATCGAGATGTTTACCCCATTTGCAACAAGATCAATTTATTATTTTTTTTCTTCATCACATTAGTGCAGGCGTGTCTTTACCAATAAAATTTTTCGTTGAAAATAAATCTCAGCAATTCACCAACCAGAAAAATCAGTACCTTAAATATGATGATCAACGATAGTCACTGTGTGTCCTTTGTTATAAATTCCCCTTTAGATAGTATCAAACCATGGTCAAATTAACTCAAATCGACGACGAAACCCAAGCTCAATTCGAACAACAACACGAAAAGCCAGCTACTTCGATTGTCGAATCCGACGCAGAAGAAGAAGAAGACTCAGAATCCGATTCTGATGATGACGAAGATGATGACTTTGATTTTTCCAATGAAACCATCATGGACAGAATCGTCGCTCTTAAGGATATAATCGCCCCTGAACAAAGAGAAGTTCTTGCTAGTGTTTCTGGAAGTATAACAAATATGATCACTACTGGATTAAACAAAACCGGGTCATTTTTGTGGGTTTTAACTTCAAGTTCATTATTATTGGGTGTGCCTTTAGCATTGGCGATTTTGGCTGAAACCCAATTACAAGAGATGGAAAAGGATATGTCTCTACAACAATCGGCTCAAGACGTTTTGGCTCCTGGTTCTGATGCTGCTGCATTTAGTGAAAAGAAGTAAAGAAAGTGATGAACAATTTTTGACTGACTTTTCTTCAGCTTGAGGTTAGTTTTGGTACCTGGGTTTTTTGCATTAGCGTGTATATATTCTTATAAAAATCTATTATGTATCTAAAGTATACGGAACTTTTTTTTGTATTTGATTTGGTAGAATGAGATAGTCATTGATGAACGATAGCGAGTGCCTATAAATTGTAGTAGTAGTAGTAGTAGTAGTAGATTATGCTCTCTTGTGTTTGATTGATAATGCATAAATGTCTAAGTAGTTTGTTATATCATGAATGATTTCAGCAAAGAAGAACCCATGAATACCAATACAAAGACCACAACCTAACCAACTGACACTATTCAACACTTTATCAACATTATATTTATAAACCTTGATCAAGATTGTACTGATAATAAGTTGTCCCATTGGAACAAACATAGGATATTGAATAAATGGGAACTTTTGTAAAGTAACATGAGCCAAAATCATTCTCCCCACTGAAAATGCAATTGTTGATCCAATCGAAATAACCAATGGGAATCCATAATCCGACATCGTTTGTGGATAACACCAAACGTAAAAGATAACAGTAGACCAATAGAGGAAAAATGGGTATAAGCCATGATAGGCGATATCGGCTCCCGTTGCTGATCTTTCAGTATGATGATATTTCAATTCATAATGTTCCTTAACATTCTGCATGGCCGATATGATATTATAATACAATGAAGATAACCCAAGGATCACATAAATAATCGACGTGTTCACATGAACAATATCCCAAGTTGGATTAATCATACTCAAATCCATCTTGAATAATTCTTGATTCCAAACGTCTGGACCCAAGATCCCCGTCAAGATATACACCACACAAATCATAAGAATCCCTTCGACAGGTCCACTAAACTTCGATAAGAATAACGTATGAGTATGATACTCTTCCCACGTTGACGCATAAAAATTACACGTCAGGGCAAATAACGATGTCATTAATAAAGGTCCATATCCCATCTTCAACGCCGATCCAAAAATAATCGCACCCAATGTAGTATTGATTGCATCTATTGAATGATCGAATAATTCTCCCAAGGGTCCACTTTGTCCCGTTCTACGTGCATGACACCCATCACACCCATCAAAGGTTTGATACATGAACAACCCAAAGGCATAAAAGAAATAACACCATCTTGGACAACTTGCGTTTAAGTAAGGATCGTAGTAGAATACCACTGCTAGGTTGGCAAGAATGAATCCGAGACCACCCAACGTGATGAGGTTAGGAGCGACTGAAAGGGGGAAGATTTTGACAAACGTGTTCCACCATTTTTTCAAAATGTATTTGGTTATTATTGATTGATCTTCCGAGGAGTATTTGTATAGCTTTAAATTCTGTAGCTTATCTTGTGGAATAAAGAGACCCATTTTGGTTTACCTTGTCCTTTGGTGACTTTGGTGTCTATTGTTTTCTTTTTGGGGGTTGCTAATAAACGTTGGTTCTCGGAACTGATGCATCAAAATTTTTTTTTATTATTTTTTCTTCGTTTCTGATCTGATTTGTTTGTTACTTCGTTCTTTGTATTTCCGTTACAAACAATTAGGATGTATCCAATTATTTACATTAAATTTTCTAAACACGTTACAAATCTACCCTATCTAAAACACATTAAGATTGACAGCATAAAACTTCGTTTAATCAACTTCTTCCATCAAAGATTCACCAGCACCCTCTTCGGTGGTTTCAATAGTAGTAGTGGCATGTTCTTCAATGGCAGTTTCTTCGGTATCATCATCAATGTTTAAACCCAAAGCAATCAATCTGTTGATTCTATGAGCAAAGTTAGATGGTTCATCCAAAGAGAAACCAGAAGTTAACAAAGCAGTGTCGAACAATAAGGTGGTCAAGTCCTTAACAGTCTTGTCATCAGCACCATCAGCTTCAACCTTCCTCTTCAATTCCTTGATGATTGGAGATTTTGGAGAAATTTCAAAAGTCTTCTTAGAAGACATGTAAGAAGACATGGTGGTGTCTCTTAAAGCTTGTGCCTTCATGATTCTTTCCATGTTAGCGGACCAACCGAATTGACCGGTTCTGATAGCAGCTGGGGCATCAACTAACTTGTAGGAAACAACAACCTTTTCAACTTGTTCACCCAAGATATCCTTCAAGGCCTTGGTTAATGGTTCGAATTCAGCAATTTCCTTTTCTCTTTCAGCCTTTTCTTCATCGGTTTCTTCCAATTCGAAGTCCTTGGTGATATCAACCAACTTCTTGTCTTCGAATTCCTTCAATTGAGTCATAGCATATTCATCAATTGGATCAACCATGAACAAAACTTCAAAGTTCTTAGCCTTCAAAGCATCCAAGAATGGAGACTTTTCAACAGCCTTGGTGGATTCACCAGTAATGTAGTAAATGTTCTTTTGGTGAGATGGCATTCTGGTGACATAGTCAGAAAGAGAAGTCATTTCTTCAGTAGACTTGGTGGAGTGGAATCTCAACAACTTGGCTAAAGCGTTTCTGTTTTGTTGATCTTCGTGGATACCCAACTTGATGTTCTTGGAGAATGCAGTGTAGAACTTGTCAAATTGTTCTTGATCTTCAGCAATTTCATTGAAGGTTTCAATCAACTTCTTGACAATGTTCTTTCTGATGACCTTTAAGATCTTGTTTTGTTGTAACATTTCTCTGGACAAGTTCAATGGTAAATCTTCAGAGTCAACAACACCCTTAACAAAACCTAACCATTCTGGGATTAATTCTTCAGCATCATCAGTAATGAAAACACGACGAACGTACAACTTAATGTTGTTCTTCTTCTTCTTGGATTCGAAAGCGTCAAATGGAGCTCTCTTTGGAACAAACAAGATGGCTCTGAATTCTAATTGACCTTCAACAGAAAAGTGCTTGACGGCCAATGGGTCTTCCCAGTCATTAGAAATAGACTTGTAGAAAGCATTGTATTCATCTTGAGTGATGTCAGTTGGGTTTCTGGTCCATAATGGCTTAGTCTTGTTTAATTCTTCGGTTTCGGTGACGTTTTCCTTAACCTTCTTGGTCTTTTCCTTCTTTTCACCTTCTTCATCTTCAACTTCTTCTAATTTTGGCTTCTTGTCATCTTCATCGGCAGCAGCAGTTTCTTCTTCTTCTTCAACTGGAACTTCCTTTTCGACTTCCTTGGTGACAACCAATTGGATTGGGTAAGCAACGAATTCAGAGTGCTTCTTGACAACTTCCTTGATTCTCTTTTCTTCCAAGTATTCCAATTGATCTTCCTTTAAGAATAATCTCAAGATGGTACCACGACCTAATCTTTCGTTGGTTTCATCTAAAGTAACGGTAAACTTACCACCAGCATTGGATTCCCAAACGTATTGTTCGTCATCATTGTGCTTGGAGATAACTTGGACATGGTCAGCAACTAAGAAAAGGGAGTAGAAACCAACACCGAATTGACCAATCATAGAAACATCGGCACCAGCAGATAAAGCTTCCATAAAAGATTTGGTACCAGACTTGGCAATAGTACCCAAGTTGTTGACTAAATCAGCCTTGGTCATACCAATACCGGAATCTCTAATTTCCAAAACCTTTTGGTCTGGCTTTGGAGTGATTCTGATGAATAATTCTGGTTCGGTTTCCAATTTGGTTGGGTCAGATAAAGCTTCGTATCTGATCTTATCCAAAGCATCAGAAGCATTGGAGATTAATTCTCTCAAGAAGATTTCCTTATTAGAATAAACAGTGTTAATAATTAAGGACATCAACTGAGAGATCTCAGCAGTGAATTCGTGGGTTTCAACCTTAGCGTCAGACATCTTTGTATTGATTAATTGATTAAAGGAAAAGTGGAGAAGTGAAAAATTTTTAAAATCAAAAATTTCGTACTTCGTTCTCTTGCTCCCCTTTTTATATTTTTCATCAGGTTGTTCATCTTGAGTTTTTTTTGTTTGTAGAGAATAGAAATAGTACAAACAAATTGGTTGCAAAAGAAACTGAGAGGAAAAAAAAAAGGAATGTTCCATAAGCTTCCATTTGACATCTAAAGAGAAAAAAAATGTACATTCTTACACGACCCACTACCAGATACTACACCATATACAACTACACAATGCAGTCCACTCCACTACATAATTACAACCTCTTCAATCTCAATCCCACAATCTATACATCTCTTCTTAATCATATTGTCTCCAATATGAACAGGTGCCAGCCAGTCATGAACATGTCTCTCACCAAGTCCTTGTCCATTCCGTAGTTTTCTCGTATACTCTTCTGCTCGGGTTTTCTTTCTCATCTCTCGTAATGCTTCTTGATACTTCTTTTCCTTTCTCTTTAATTTCTGTTCTTCACGTCTCTCCCATTCCTTATCCAACTCTTCTGGACCTCCCCATTTCTTCCATGCAAATTCTTCTACTTGATACCTCACAAATAATTGCATTCGACTATACCCATGAGGATTTGGTTTCTCAATCCTCGGCAATAATGACGTATCCTTCAATTCTGGTTCTGTCAACAAGTAATCCTCCTTACATTCGGTCTTGGTTAATAAAGCATATTTTTCAGGTTTGGCCTTGATACATTTTCGACATGCTCGTACATTAAAATTCGAGTATAGATTGGGATCAATCTCTAATGAATTACATTCAAAACATCGAGGAGCGTTATCTATATCTATCGGAGGTGGTAAATCTCGAATCACTTGCAATTCCTTTTGCTTTTCTTGCCATTCTTCTAAACTTTGGTCATCGGGTCCACGTGTTTTGGCATCATCTTGAATAAATCCGCCTCGTGAATCTTGCATAGTAGCAAAATCATATTCGATATAATCCAGTTTTCTTATGGGGGCTGGTTCAAATTTCTTGGACCTACCAGAATCTTGGGTCGCAATACCACTATCTTTGTTTAATCGAACAACATCATCAATTGGATTAACATCGCGAGGCTCTTTGGAAACTGGTGCATCCACCGAAGTTGAAACGAGAGGAGTATTATCACTTGTGCTTTGAGCAGCGCGCCTGGCCCGTATTTCAATCGCTCGGAGTCGATTTTGTTCAATGCGTTTGCGTTGCTCTTCAGTTAATTCAACCCTCCGTCTTTTCGAACTGGACCCTTCATTTACATCCACAAATGACGACGTGATCCGAACGGGTGTGGTCACAATCTGACTAAGTGTTTGTTTGGAACTGCTTGATTGTGTCGCACTTGTGCTTGTTCCCGTTGGTTGGGACTGTGCATGGCTGACGACTTCTCCACCATCGCGATGTTGCTTTCTCTGTAGTCGTTCCGCGGCGCGTTTTCGGTTTGCTTCCTATAAATGCAATGTTAGTTAACTAGTATAAGGGAATATGAGGATTGTTTAAATACATACTATCCGTCGCTTTTGCTCTTCAGTTAGATGACCGCGTACGAAACTCATTCTTGATGTGATTTTTGCAATCTTGCTTAATGAGTGAGGTTAAGATTATTTCTGATTTGATTTTCCTTTGGTAGCAATAGAAAATAAATCAAAAAATAAATATCTTTGTGATTTGATACTAAATTACATAGCGAAGAGAAAACGTTAAGTGTATCCCCCATAATTCAGAGTAAATCAGGTAGAAATCAAACGAGAGTATTGAGTTCTCTTTGAATATGCATCAAATGGTACTCATTAATGTGGAAGTCGCTGCGGAGCATTCGGAGATAGTACCGGATATAGAAAGTACAGAGACTTGTTGAAGAAGTTCCTCACATCTCTAATTCGGTTATAGATATCATCTACTTTTTTCAATGATGTATAAGGGAAGCTTCTTCCAATGATTAACCAGCTGCCGTTCCGAGTCGTGTCTTCGTTTGACGAATGGCTCAATCGTTTGTTAAACAAAACTACTTGGTTAACAAGAAACAAAGCCAATGGAAATCTATGAGGAGAGAAATGTGACAATCCAGATTTTTCGCGACAAATTCACTGGTCGGCACGAACACATTTGGCCGATTTATTTATCTCCGATGGTGATATTTATGGATAAGGTTCTTTATTCGTTGTATTTCTTCTCAAGCTCTTTATTGTTTGGAATCCTCCTTCGTTATATTGTTAAAATGGAATATGCTTTGGTTCCTTCTTGAATGAGTTTCATTTTCTAGATATATTAATACATGCTTTGAGTAAAGTCTTGATTCTTCGTCACCGATTCGGTAGTTGAAAGTACACACTTGTATCATTACAAATTTCACTTATCAATTAACATAGAAAACAGACTAAGATATATATAAAACTAAATAATTAAAAGTTAATGAAACTAAAACAAAATCAAACAAAACAAAACAAATCAGATTTTCAGAATATAACATTTTATACATTGGATGGTTCAACATTCCAAATGTTTTCAGCATATTCATCAATACATCTATCAGAAGAAAAGAAACCCATATTAGCAACACTCCAAACCGACTTTCTAACCCAATTACGTAAATGCTCCTTACTTTCAGAATCACCATAAACCTTTTCCAACTTCTTGTGGGTTTCCAAGAATAAATCAAAGTCGTCAGTAACCAAATAGTAATCACCATGCGTTCTGATACTATCAATCAAAGACTTGAATTCATCAGCTGGACCAAACATTTCTGATTCAATGGCATCAAATACAGCCTTCAAGGTTTCTGGAACTTGAACCCCTTCAAAAACATGCTTGTGTCTAATTTCATCAACAGATTCAGCTAAGTTACCAAAGAGGAAAATGTTTTCTTCTCCGATTTCACGAGTGATTTCAACATTGGCACCATCAACAGTACCAATAATTAACCCACCATTCAAGGCAAACTTCATGTTAGAAGTACCCGAAGCTTCAGTACCAGCAGTGGAGATATGATTGGATAAATCAGAACCAGGACAAATGATTTCTGCCTTGGAAACATTGTAATCGGGAACAAATACAACCTTCAATAAGTTTCCAATTTCCTTATCGTTATTGATAACATCACCAACCTTGTTAATTAAATGAATAATTGTCTTGGCCATGTAGTAACCTGGAGCAGCCTTACCACCGAAAATAGATGCCTTTGGAATATAGTACTTCTTTTTGATATCTTCAACGGTGAGACCTTGAGATAATAATTGCTTGATGTGCAAGTATCTATAGATAACAGCGAAAATATTCAATTGTTGTCTCTTGTATTCGTGGATTCTCTTCACTTGAACATCAAATAACACAGTTGGATCAACAACAATACCAGTTTCATCCTTGATTAAGGTAGCTAAACGACGCTTATTGTGGAACTTGATTGCATGCCATTCCTTTAAGAATGCTTCATCGTTAGCAAATTGCTCCAATTGTTTCAACTTACCCAAATTAGTCAAGTAATCATTGTTTGGATCATTCAACTTTTCAGCGATTAAAGCAGATAATTTTGGATTAGCTTGTCTCAACCAACGTCTTGGAGTAATACCATTAGTGACATTGGTAAATTTATCTTCACCAAAGATCTTAACAAAGTCCTTGAAAATAGTAGTCTTGATCAATTCGGAATGTAATTCTGCAACACCATTGACCTTGTGGGAACCCACAATGGCTAAATATGCCATTCTAACCGACTTTGGATTTTCATCAATGATAGAAACACGACGAATAAAATCACGGTCGCCTGGGAACCTTTGTTCAACCTTCTTTAAGAAGAAGAAATTGATGTCATAAATGATTTCTAAATGTCTTGGTAATAATTTACCAACTAAATCAACCGGCCATTTTTCTAAAGCTTCAGACATAACGGTATGGTTAGTGTAAGCAAAGACACTGGTAACAATTGACCAAGCTTCGTCCCATTCTAATCCTTCTAAATCAACAAGAATTCTTTGTAATTCAACAATGGCTAAAGTAGGATGAGTATCATTCAATTGAATAGCAACTTGATCAGGGAATCTCTTCCAGTTTGACTTGTGATTCTTTTTGAATCTTCTAACAATATCATGCAAGGAAGCAGCAACCCAGAAATATTGTTGCTTTAATCTTAATTCTTTACCACTTTCAAAGTTGTCATTTGGATACAAAACCGAGGTAATAGATTCAGCTCTTTGTTGTGCAGCAACAGATTGTTGATAATCACCGGCATTGAATTTAGTGAAATCAAATTCTTCAGTTGGCTTAGCATTCCATAATCTTAAATTGTTGGTGTTGGAAGTGTTATAACCTGGAATTGGGAAATCAGCAGCGACGGCCAAGACACGTTCACCACCATTCCAATTCTTCTTAACCTTACCAGTATTTGGGTCGTGTTCTTCATAGACATACCCATAGAAATCCACTGGGATTTGAATTTCATTTCTATCTAACACCCAAGGATTCGAGTATTTCAACCAATAATCTGGAGTTTCAATTTGATAACCGTCAATAATCTTTTGTTTGAAGATACCATATTGATAATTCAAACCATAACCCCAACCAGAGTAATTCTTGGAAGATAAGGAATCAACAAAACATGCAGCCAATCTACCTAAACCACCATTACCCAAAGCTGCGTCAGGTTCTTGTTCCAACACATCTTCTAAATTGAATCCTAATTCAGAAAGCGATTGCTTGGTGTTTGATTCTGATTTCAAGTTGATCAACGCGTTATCCATGGCTCTACCCATCAAGAATTCCAAAGAAAGATAATAGACACGCTTACCATCTTGAACAGTTTGCTTTTGTTGAGTGTTAGCCCAATCGATAAGCAATGCATCTCTAATGGTGTTTGAAGCAGCCTGGTAAGCGGCTAAATTGTCACAATTGTACATGGATCTCCCCAATGAAGTTTCCACGTGTCTGACAAATTGTTCCTCGAAAATATCCTTATCATCGACAATTGACTTGATGGTTTTCTTAGTTCTTTGAGAATCCAAGATATTCAATTGTGAATATTTGTACCAAATGTGTTTTGCTGATTCTGGAATAGCTGCATCGAGAGCAATAATCTGGTTTGGAGTAAAACCCGTGTTTGTTCTTTTCAACTTTGGTTGAGGTAAAGTTGAAGGAGTCAAGTAATCACCCATTGTGTAGTATCAGATGATATGTGAATAAAAGTCTATAAAGTAAGGTGTGTAAAAATAACTTGAAAGAGAAAGAATGAAATTAAAAATATAAAACCACTTTGAAAATCAATTGAATTGAATTTCAATCCCTTTTTATACTTTTTTGTTTATTTGGAATTTTAAATAAATATGCAAGGTTACAAATTGTACGTGGTATGTATATATTTTACTTGGAAACTGATTGCCCATTATAAAAATTAATTTAACAAGGGGGGGAGGGAGAGTGTGAGAGACGTAGAGGGAGAGGAGAGGTGTGGGTGTATTTTGTGTGTGCCTTTTTTGTGTTGTTTCATGGATTCTTTCCTCTCCCTAGTATTATTTATTATTTATTATTATTTATTTAATTATTATTTACTATTAATATTATTATGCATTGTTATTGTTTGATTATTTAAAAATATTTTTTATACAATGGGAGTGAAATAATAATTAATAATATTAATCTCAATGTATATTTGTTCTTTAGGGGAGAGAGAAAGAGGAATTCGCCAGAAATTAAGAAAAGTTCAAATTGCCATGAAAAATTGTGTAAAATATTGCTACATAGATAAAAAAAGATCAAATATCGCTGATCAAATCGATTGGTTAAAACGAAAAGTAACTAAAAAAGTATCAATTGCATCGGCAAAAGAGAATTGACCAAGGATGGGTGGCGCGGCAGAGGAACAAGGGTTTTCTCGGGTTGATATGTAATGAAAGAACCCCACATTCAGTTTTGCATTTATCAATCAATTGCTATTATTAATTGATTCAAAGTCACTTAAAGGCTAAGAGAAATTAGTGCACGAGGGACAACATTACGAGAGGAAGAGGGGTTGACCAATGTTACTGACATTGACATATTCTTCAGTTCAACCCTGTTGAATCAAAGATCACTACGCAACAATATTATTTTTGATTTTTAGAATTTTCCCAATTTATTTTTTATGCATCAACATATATCCCCCATTGTCCCATTGGAAAGTTTATTTTTTGACTTCTTTACGTGCATAGTGGTGGATTTCTCGAGATTCTGTTGTTGCTATAATCAAAAGATAACATGTAATCTAGATCTTCAAATAATGGCTTTTGCAAGACCTAGTGATTTTGCTAGGCACGTTGAGTTGGAAGTTATCTCCGTTGATACCAGTATAATTCGGATTTATATTAATCTTCTCAGTTGTAGATCAATCAACTAGAATGTTTAACCGTCTTCGTATTATATTCGGCCTTATCCGCGGGATTGATGTATTGCCCCAAGTGGACGAGGATCTGTTTCGAATGAAATTGCAACCAATCCAAAATATCGGTTCCTCAATGTATGAACAGCTCCGTCTTTCTAGTCCATGTTAGCAACGACATCAAAATTAGGACATCAACCGGACCTATTTGAGCAACTTTAATATCTTGCATATCCTTGTTTCATTAAGATCAACAATTAAAAGTTCCTCCTTGGTCTTTATCCATTTCTAATTTACTTATGGTGACGAAAAGAACACTTTATCGATAAATTGATCAATCTATGTTGTTTGCTAATTTTGATGTAGGGCAATTTTGTAGCAAATCAATCAAAAGGTGTAACCATGCCGGAAGGAGTGGGAAAGTCATGAAGCATATCGGACAATGCGGAATGCAATCATTTCAGTTCCATCAATTTGTGGACAATTTTTATTATCAGGTAGGACGCGTACTTTATTCTGCATTGACGTCACAGTGATCTTCGAGTTGTCACGAGTTGTCCCATTGGATAATTGTCTGTAATTACAATTTCGATTGCTCTATTCTTTGTCTCCCAAGAAATTCTATGCTTTGAACAACCCCTAGGGTTCCGGTTTTGTGTGTCGTGCTCGTAAACAATCTCAGAGACGCAACATGTGTGGCTTTATTGGAGGGGGGATGATAATGGAATGTTCGCCACCAAAAAGATGAAATTCTGATTCTCATTGTTGAAATTTAGATCATATTTTGTGTCAAATAATATTGATATTATTTGAGTCACCTGTAAGTCATACTTCCGTATACTTTTACACTTTCCAACCATCATGAGATGTTCAGGATGAAACCCTCTCTTGACAACAAGCTACTAAAAGGAGAGTAAGTGAATTTGTTACATAACCAGCACAATGGAACTCACTAAATTGTGGGGGATGATCTAAAACAAAAGAGAGGAAGGACAAGCCGATATCAACCTCGCTTATAAGAAAATATATGGATCGTAAATAATTGCACCCATTTCGCAGTTACGACAATAAGCTCTTTCTACAATCCAAATACCTCCAGACATGTTGAATAGGTACATAATATGACTGGGCATTGAGACGGGACTTTGCATATACTTTTCAATGTTTGGAAATTTTAACGCAATTTTTTGCCAATTTCAATCAACTGAAGAAACATGTACCATATGTAGAATTTTGACTATTTTATATTTGTCAGCTGAGGTAGCTTGCTTGATCCAAGGGAAAAGAAATCGAAATATTGATTAGATTGATCGTTAATCAAGAGCAAACCTAATTTGAATACTATTTTGGACTGTCTGTAGATGTGGAAATGGATAGAAGCAAGAAACCTTTCATTATGAAACTTAAATAGGTCATCAGTGTCATTTTGCTGCAAATAAAAGTTGTCATAGATACCTTGCTTATTTCTTTGTTCATGAATGTTGTTTCAAACTATGTCAAACAAGGCAAAAAGAAAGGTTCGTCCCCCGCTTATCTAATTACATTCAACACTCACAGTCTCTAACTAATTCTGTAATCCGATTGTGGATCTTCATGAATTCAAATCAGTCGAGTATCACAGAAGACGGAGATTTTGCCAAGTAGGATCTCAACATTGGTAGCGCTTCAAAAAAATGTCTGCACCAAATGTACAACCATCATTAGATTACCAAATGTTCAAGTCTACACTACCCACACACTACCTACACCCACACAATAGTCAAGTAGTGTACTCAACAATACTCATTCACTCATTGTCAAGCATACAGATTCAATTTCATAAAAGTGTGCTACTTGTTGATTACCAGGATTCTGCACATTGCAACTGATTTATGATTTCATCCTGTCCAGACAAAACCCAAAAGATCTTATAGCACTATTTACAAACCATGCAAGCATATCGCCAATTTGAAGCGCATAAGGACACAATCATCTCTTCAATCTGCCTAATTGAAAACAGTGACTTTGTACTTACAGCTGGATGGAACGACAAAACCATTAAATTACATAGCCTTCTTGATGAAGGGCCAAATTCAACCCAAGTACTTTCACATCTACAAACTACAGGGTATAACCGACTAAGCGCAACCAAGGATTTATGCATGGCGACCACTTTAAAGAATATCATGATATTTGATTTGACAAAGGATGAAGCTATACTAAACATACCAAACACTGTACGGGGAAGCACACTTCAGGGGGTACTTCCCGAACCCATGGCGATAAATGACGCAAAAATCTTGAATGAAAATATGGTAGTAACGAGTACGCCTGATCACTTCATAAACTTTTTTGATGTGCGAATGGATAATAGTAATAGTGGAAACAGAGGATTATTTTCATTTGCATTGGGAGACCACTCATTGAATGAAATTGGATATTATGATTATTATCTTACTTGTGGGTCGGATAATGGGAAGATATATGCACTTGATTTAAGGAATTCACAGGCAATTGGTGACCAGATTTCTAACCATCGTGTAATAAGAGTGAATCAATATAACAACGATTTGTCATTACTGTTGGATTCTTATGGTCAAGTAAGACTATATAACGTGGCTACCTGTACCTCATTGTTAACATTCAAAGCCAATGAAGCAAATCAGCCATTAAAATACCCCTTGGGCATCCAGTATATTCCAGAACGAAATTGTATTATAAATAGTGGATCAAACGGACATATCCTCGTTAGAAAGTTAAGTGCGAACCTTACTAGACCAATGCCAGAGATTTCCCTTTTAGTTGCAAAACAGAATTCTAAACAGGGCGCAGTTTTAGACAATGTTATTTACGACGCTGATGCTGACCGAATGGTAGCTACGAGTCTTACAGGGATTGTTCATGTCTGGAACAATGTATTCGACCAACCTAAATAGACTTGGACTTTTGTTCTAATGAAGATCGTAAAAAAATGCCACAGACACGAGAAAGGGAGGATAACAGGCAAAAAAAAAGTATTCAGGAAATCTTCATCCATCCCCCAACATAAACAACAAAACCGACAACAAGACAAATCAATTGCTCATTGAACAAATAAATGTCAAACGAAGATCCATATCCACCAACCACAGTAGTATTAGCAAAGGTGAAGGGATATCCTGCCTGGCCCGCAATGGTTCTTGAGGAATCCAAGCTACCAACACATATTCTTTCGAAAAAACCAAAATCGAAAGCATCAATAGCACCATCATCACCAACGAAAAAGAAATCAACTACTACAGCACATCACACTCATATTTTACCAGTGAGGTTCTTTAGTGATGATACGTATATCTGGATGAATAGCAATGATGTAAAAAAATTAACGTCCGATATGATTGATGACTACTTTCAGAATAGTGGGAAAAAGAGAAGAAAGGATAATTTGTTGGAAACCGCATTCGAACTAGCTAAAGATCCACCTGATATGGAACTATTTATTCAATATGGTTCACGAGCAGCTCCACCTACACCAGAACCAGAAATAGAACCGGAACCTGTTGAAGTACCAACACCCGCTAAAAAGCGAGCCAAGCCGGGTCCAAAACCAAAATCCAAGAGTAAAGTGGCTCCCAAACCAAAAGAACGTGGCAAACCTGGTCCAAAACCAAAGGCTAAAGAAGAGCCAAAACCAGAACCGAAAATCCTGGAGGCAGAACGGAAGAAGCAAGAACAAAAGAAACTAATGGCGGAATATGATTCTGATTGGGGGTTGCAATTGACTGAATATGATTCAAAATCAGGAAACTATATATTTGACACCAAGAAGGAACAGCTACAATTCTTTGATGAACTACCTGATTCAGCAAGCATTCTGGTTAACCTATCAGGATTATCGAATAAATTCCATCAAATTGAACAAAAATTGTTGGAACAATTATTGAACGATACCCCTCATGAAGAAAATGTTCTCAAGAATTTGAAGCAATTGGATACTTTGCTCAATTCACTTCCAAGGAGTGTGGTTTCAAAAAGTAAGATCTTAAGGGTATTGATTTTGACCAAGCGGAGGATAGCTGATAGTGATTGGACCAAGATAAAAGAAAGAATTGATAAGATTTTAAAGAAGTTGGATATAGAAGTTCGAGAAAATACAGCGGAAGAGTTAGCTCCACCCCCATCATCGGACACGCAGAGTAAAGATGTCACTCCAGAAGTTAAAGAGAATGGTGATGGACATGGGACTAATGTGAATGGAGCAAATGTAGATAAAGAGATTGTGAAGGATGAAACGGTTGCATAGGATAACATGTCGCATTTATATTTATGATAGTTTTGTATATTACAAATGTATACTACATTGCCACAACCGATACAGAGCGCGAGCGTGATTCTTCTTTGAAACAAATAGATGTACTAAGTTTCCATACAAAGTGACTTGCCACGTATAGTGTAACGGCTAAAGTGTAAATAGCGTTACTTAATAAGCAAATTGAACAAACACAACACTTAGTTGGACAACTTTCTTTAATCAAGAAACGATACCTAGGATCCCATTGTTGATGTCAACCGATTGTATTTCGGAGATTGTGAAATTTGCAACTTCAAGAAATCATCAAGGTTCAGAGTTCAAGTACTTAATCGTCTCCATCAAAATGGCTGACTAGTCTAATCACTTCCGAAAAGCTGTACAAGACCTCAAGGGAGTCGTACCTTACACTGTCCCTGGAATCCCCGTGCATTCAAGAACTCCTGTCTTCATTCTGATAAGTCGCATTTCGAGATTCAGGTTGGCCAAACAAGTGGTTGCAAAATACGCGCTGTATTTCGTAGACAAATCAGACGAAAGCATCCGGTGTCGCTCTTTGGTGGCATGGGATCATCGTTCATCCGTTGAGTTTTGGGCGCGTACTACAGTCCTTGAATTAATTGATGGGGAAATGTTGATTTGAGTAATGTTTCGTTCCATTCGAGTATCTTTTGTCCTAGTGTAACTGTTGATCATTGATCTAGCGCGATTTGCAATACCGTTCTGTTATTCTGTAGATCGCCCTACACTTATTCTAACCAAAGCCAGACACTAGTTTTTGAGGTTTACAGGATGCGATTCGTTCAATTCCATCTTGGATTGATTCCTCGTTTAATACGGGACTCATTTACTATTAGTTTAAATACAATTATGTAGTGCGCCCATTGGTTTATCACTAGTGGTAGAAATAGACGCGTATTTTATTAATGTTACCAAATGTCGTGTACATTCTCATGTTGTCATGTGCACCGACATGCAGCCATTCCCTTGCAGATCAACTACTACACGAACTATTTCATAGTAGTCCTATGTATTTCATAAACCAACAAGGTAGATCAGCCAAAACTATACACATCTTGGGCCGTTCTTCAACTAAATTTCTTTAAGAACTTACTTTCTCTACAATCAAGTCATAAATCTGGGAACATTTCCCAAAACAGCAATGGCTATGTGTATCTAATAGGTAGCAAATACGATAGTCAGAGTACCACAGACCAAGTCAACCAATGAGCATGTTGGTTGCCACTTCAAGGGATAATTATTACTAAGGCACCAACTCTCATAAACTTGCCCTTTTTATTGAAAAAATGGCTGGCCATAGTATGCACATGTAAGCAGCAGTCCGTCTCAGTAATTGTGATACCGAGCCGCACTTGCCTGAAATTGATCACGCATAAAATATACGAAGGTTTACATAAAAAAAAGGGGGGGTGAGAGAAATCTACCTCGTGGCGATCTATCAGTCCTGTGGCATAAATGAACATACTTTAAAAGTAGAGGTTTATTTATGGTTTATAATTCTTTGATTCGGGATATTCGGTCCTATTGAGTGTCTGTTCTGTGGTTGATGGACTATCAATCATTGAGTAAGATCATTACTAAGGGACATTGTCCAAGTACAAAATTATAAAAAAAAAAAAAAATTAAATAAAAATATAAAATTTTGTTCTTTCCTTTTGACTCCTCACTTTTTGTTTTAAAATGCAAAAATTGCAGTTCCACTCCAATTTAGGAAATTTTGTTGGCCGAACGCTTTAATTTCCCCTTTTGGTTTTTTTTTATTCCTTTCGCCAGTTTTTTTTTTTTCTCTCACTCACTCACTCTTTTTGGACTTCTCTTTCTGGATATAATAAACAAATCAATCAATCATTAGTAGTTTTCTATCCACCATTATAATTACCAAGGTAATCACAGTATAAGAAAAAGTAAGTAATCTAATCCATCATTCAACAGAAGAAACTCATCACCAGTGAAAAAGGTTGTTATCCTGTTTATTAGAAATAGCAAACAAATCACCATCGATTTCATCATTCGTGGATAGGTTTTTATTTTTCATAACAAACAAAAACAGGAATCCCCATTTTGGTTAGACTTTCCAAAACAAGTATATTGCCAGATAACGATCAATAAATTGAAAAGGGTGAGTGTAAATTGGATAAAGATTCGACGCTTGGAAAATATAATCGGGTGAATATTCTTCTGTATTAATAGTGCCAATCCAAAAGGGGCAAACCAAATATAAACATAGGACCTGGTTGTATACTAACGCAATGACTTTCCCTAGTATGTCAGGTGTAACTGAACCAAAATTAGAGGATCAACAATTTGATCAAGGGGCAAATGGGTTGGCTCAAGGACCAAACTCGGGAGGAGTGGGTTCTTTAGGAGCTGATGACGATGATGACGATGACGGACCATCAGGAGGTAAGACTCAAAAGGAAAGAAGAAAGATTGAAATTAAATTTATCCAAGATAAATCAAGACGTCACATTACATTCTCGAAAAGAAAAGCTGGGATTATGAAGAAGGCATATGAATTGTCAGTATTAACAGGGACACAGGTATTGTTGTTGGTGGTTTCGGAAACCGGGTTAGTCTATACATTCACCACTCCTAAATTACAACCATTAGTCACCAAGCCCGAAGGGAAAAACTTGATTCAAGCGTGTTTGAATGCCCCAGAAGAAGGACTTGGTGATGATCAAGGTGATCAAAGCGATGGTAATAATTCTGGTGACTCACCAGACCAAAGCCCTGCCCCACCAAACAATATTCAACAAGCCCAACAACAACAACAAGCAGCTGCCGCTGCTGCAGCCGCACAAGCTCATCACGTCCAACAACAACAAGCGCAACAACATGCAGCAGCTGCTGCTGCACAGCAACACGCGGCTGTGCAACAGCAATTACCTCCTGGAGCACATCTAGGACACGGCGGTATGCCATATCCAGGTGCTCCTGGACAACAGCCCCAACCACCACAACTGCAACAACCACCCCAACCACAACTGCAACAGCAGCAACAGCAACCAGGAATGCCTGGGATGCCACCTGGTAATTATGGGGATAGCTCGCAGGTGTACCAGCAATATTTTTCGAATATGCAGAATAACAATATGCCAAACCAACAGCAGTATCAATAGACTGATGTGGAAATGAATTTTGAAACCGGAGAGTTTGGGCGTGTGTGTGAAATGATGATGGTTTTTATTTTGTAATTCTATTTTGAAATTGTATATTAAGATTCCTGTAAAGTTCTTGAAATGATAGAGATGGTAGAGAAGGCAATGGAGAGAGTGAAGGTAAGGAGAGATTTGAAGTGGGTAAGGTGGAGTGATCAGGTCCTGGGGTCTTGATTATGATGATATCCGATCCTACGGTGTTTTTTAGTTTGATATCGAATGAACTTGTTGTTCTATTTTTTGTTGAGTCGTTGCTGTTTTTGAACATTTTCTTTGTTATTATTATTATTATTATTATTATTATCATTACTACTATTATTATTATTCTTGAGTATCATTAGTAAATATTCCAATTGTTTTTTTATTAATATGTTGAATATCTGATTTGTTGTATAAATGAACTTTTTGTTATGACGATATTACCATTCGTTTAAATTATTTGTAAGTTGAGAAATCGACGGAAAAGAAAAATTTTTTTTTGCAACCTTTCCATAAAGGGATATCAAAGCAGCAACTGGAACCCGGCAACTCCCAATTAGGAAACAAGGTGGAAAGAGCAGATTTGCTTGGAGAAGACGGTGATGTCAGATTCCACACGACCAATATTTAAAGATGGTTGTTCTTTTTTGTAGAGTATATGATATTACAAACCCGTGGCTGATCGGATATCTTTCTACATTTGTATGTTATAGATTCTAAAAGTTCAGGATGTTTGAATAACCGAAGAGATGGAGGTGGAGACAAGAGGTTTGTCATTTTAAGATTAGACCTTACAGGAAGTAGGTTAGTCAATAGACCAAACACGGTCCCTGGCGCTAGATTTAGTAAATGATGACCAACCATTGTTCATTTGATTCTCTATTATCTAATTTGTTTGAAGTAATTTGTGGTAAAGTTCAGTAGTATTAACTTCAACAATTGCGAGTATAGAAGTAGATGTCCACGAAAAGATATGGCTCGATATTGGTGAACAAATGAACAAAATTATTGTTGGGTTAGAAATGGCGGGATTTCGATTGGATGAAAAAGTTGCGGTAACCATACCACACCCTCGGCTATTTCAATTGAACCATTATGCACAGAAAGACGGAAAAATCTACCATGTATTCAATATATGTATACAAATGTACAATGAACGAAGCCTCTCTCAGCCTTGAATTGGATAAAACAGAGAATAATGGGGGTAGACAATGTCCGAGGAGTAATTTACGTAGAGGATAATCCATTGGTGGGTTCCATTGTGCCAAATTGTTCTCCCGCCTGTCCATGCCTATCCATTTTTTTCTGGTGCGGATGATTGGTAACGTGTGCCCAGAAGTTTGGGGGGAAAGAAACAAATAAGGCGCCGTTGTGCTTTTTTGCTGTTAGATATGGTCAGATTCTGCCAAATGTAGGAAATCCTTACCAGTATTTCAGGGGAATTCAAGTAGATAAAGAGTGTGTATAGGGCCGGGAGAAGGTTCCATTTTGGAAGAATTACCGGGGTTGTATTACTTTCGATAGTAACAAAAAAACAAAAAAATAATAATGGGGCCAGTCCTAATGAAACTTCCCGCCCTAGTGTGACTGTTTCCCCCTCACCTGTACGTTGAATCTGGCTAATACAACGATGCAGATTCCCCCTATCGTACATCAAGAAACAGGGGGTAGAATAAGAATGAGGCATATTTACCTGTGCGTGTGGTGTGAATGGGTCAACATTGCATGACGTTTATAGCAATCCTTGTTGATGCATGATGGTTGGGTGTTATTTTTGGTCGGGGGTGGGGGGAGATACTCGTATTCTGACTATACTCTGGTGGGAAAAATAGCAAGTCTAGGCTTTTTGTTTTTAGTACTCAAAGATGTATTCTTTCTTTTTTCTTTATTTGGTAGCGTTGATGATTGTTGTTGATGGTCATGCTGGAAAGGCTCTCTGTGGTGTGACTTAGCCGCAATTGGGCTTGTAATATAAATAATATTAATTGGATTGCCCCTCCTTGAAATTATGATTAATAATACATTGACTGGCACCAAAAGGTACCAAATCCATGAAAAATTGTATGTAATCCAACCGTAGATGTCAGACGTATTCATTTTACAAACTAGCACAAATGGGTGCGACTTTATATCGAGTCAACTAGTGACAATTTAGTAAACAACGACGTAGTACAACGGGGACAGCGTGAAAGAATAATCCTGAAAGAATGCATAATAATAATATTATTGCACTTTATGCTTACTAAAGAGCGTCTTCTTCATTGCTCGGCTTTATTATCAATGTCTTTCTTGATGTGAACACTTTGTGGAGAAACAAAGGAGTCAAAGAAAAAAAAAAGACTTACGCAACAGTAGCTACATTGTAGTAGTCATTTCTTAAGGAAAGTCCGGGGAAGGAATGCAGTGACTGGTGAATGTCTAAGCAAGGTTTTCGTGTGTATGTTTCAAAACTTTCTCTATTCAGTTTGGTTTCTTTTGTCTTTGGGTAATAGGCAAAACAGACAATTGAGTTGTGTGTATATTATGTGTGTGTGTGGGTGGGTTGTCTTTCTTCGATTCTATTGTTTGGCTAATTACTTTTTGTGTTTTAATAAAATATTAACAAGTGTGACTACTTACTTGATTTATTGTTCCACTCCACTTTTACGTTCTTTATTAACTACTTGTGTCACTACAAAACCGTAATCTGGGGTTCCCTGGTTTTGATTATATATTTGCTTAACCATCGATATAGTATATATATATCTCGCAAAATATTTAAAGTTTAATAGTGATTAGTTTTGGCGGTTGATTAATAAATAGACCAAAGAAATTGAATTTTAGCTCTTTATGTCAACAAAAAGTGTAAAACGTTCAAATTCATTTATTGTTAAAACTTGTAGAAATGAAATGCCAGATTCATTAGTAACCTGTAAAATGAAAATGCAAGAATTAAAAAATAAATTTTGCAGTAATAAAGAGAGACGGCAAAAAAATATTTAATATTTAATATTTGAATTTTATTTTATTATTATTTTGGTCTTCATTCATACTTTTACATATTATTCCAACTTAAACTGTAAGAATAAACCTGTAATGGGTAAGCCTTAAAAGCAAGGGACTTTGACACCTTTAGGGACACTTCCGCCGAATGTACATAAGTATATATATATGTATGTATATACCTACTTGGTTAAATCATTATTTTCCAATTCCTATAGTTTACTTCTTTCCTTCTTCTTCCCTTTTATTCTGTTACAACTACCACTTTAAACTATAGGTGTTATTATTATCCGCGTACTTAGATTCACATAGACGTACTCATTCATACAACCATCGCCCCCCCCCACTCACCCCCCCTCCACAATAATTCAGAGAATACACAGAGTGACTGTCCTTTTTTTTTCGTTTGCTATTAGTAGAGTCAACCCCATCCACTCGTAATTCCATCCCCCAACAATTAACAAGTGAAGAAGAGATATTCCTGTTTATTATAACTTCCTTAAACACTATTTGCTATAACAATCCTAATTTATCAAATAATCAAGAAAGTTATTTATTTAAAAGGAAATCATCATTGTTAGCTTTTCATTGAGCAAACCCATATTATATAATTACTACTTGAATAAAGTGAATACAAGGGCAAATTGACACACGACAATTTTTGAAATATAAACTTTTTGTCATTCAAGTACCCAGCAACAGTACACATTTACATTTAGAGTATCTTAAGCTATCAAGCACATTTTAGAAACATTATTACTTAACCTTTTTTTAAATAAAAGACAAGAATAGTTTAGACAGAGACCAAGCAAAACTACCCAGAAAATAGAAGACCATCAAAGAGATAGAGAGGGAAAAAAAAGGTACAATATTAGATTGTTATACAGTATAGAGAATTATAAAGCATTATGATGATTAATGAATCCAACAATAGTCAGCCATCTGAGCGACAACAGCAGCTGCAACAGCAACACCAATCCCAACAGTTGCACCAGCAACAGCAACAACCGCAACAAGGTGCATTTAACCAAAGGCCATTCATGCAGTCCTCACCACCATCATTGGGGCTGTTTTCAATGAACCCAGGACCCAATCTGCAATCTGCTTCAAGAGAACAACAACAACAACAGTCACAACTCCCCCAATTTTCACAATCGTCAAGTATACTACTGCCAACAAATAGTACCTCAAAACCGGTACCTTTAGGAGGTGTTTGGAATTTTCCCGGTGGTGTCAGTGGTGGCGCAAACAGTGCATCGAATGTCAGTAGCTCTATCCACAGAAGACATTCTTCGATTGATCCAAGTATATGGTCATCCTCGGGTGTCCAATCGCTGAATATTTGGTCAACTAACACCCCATCGCAACAACAGCAACCACAACAACAACCTCAGCAACAGAGTAGAGAGAATTATAGTATTGGATTGAATGCTGCAAATCGCTCTGTACTGATTTCAGGCTATTCTCCCACCTTGGCTAGCTCATTATCAGGGAATGCAATTGAAGAAGGTGAATATGTGAATGTTTCACCTACCCAATTATTTGATCCAATTCGTAGACATTCATTTACTGATGGATATAGTAATATTGGGGGTAATGAAGTTGGCAGTGGAAAACAAACAATACAATTGGTTGACGAGTACTTTGAAACTGATCCGCATGAGCGAGTCAAGGTTACGTTGAAATTGTTAAATGAACGATTTTTCGATGAAGAAAAGTATCTTGGAGATGCATATCAATTACCCAAATTTCCCATCGAATCGTCATTGCGTAATTATCAATTGATTTTGGTTGGGTTTAAGGCTGGTAGAATTGACGTTTTTTATTTACCCACCAATCCAACACCATTAGAATTGAAGAATTTGAAGGTTGGTGATTTGGTGATTGTTGAAGCCGATCGAGGTCGTGATTTGGGTAAGGTGTTTAAAATGAATATTTCAATCGATGAAGCAAGATTATTGAAGTTGTTACAATTTCAAGAACAGCAGGCTGCGTTGAATGAAAATGAAAATATATTGGATGACTTATCTGTGAAGAATATGTCTGATGGGATTGGAATGAGTAATGTTGCACCTCCAACCTTGCATTTTCCAAAATCAATTATTTCATTAGCACAACCAAATGAAATTATCCAAATTTTGAATAAGAAGCAAGATGAAGAAAAGGCTTGTAGATTATGCTTGGCAAAAATTGCAAATGCTACCAGTAGCCAAATGTTGAATGCAAGTGGATCTGGTAATCTTTCTAATGCAGCAACTCAAGATTTATTACAAATGAAGTTGATTGATGCAGAATATCAATTTGATCGTAAGAAGTTGATTTTTTATTATTCGACTTCGAAGCGTATTGATTTTAGAGATTTGGTTCGTGAGTTGTTTAGAATTTATAAAACAAGAATTTGGATGTGTGCCGTTATTGGATTACCTTATACCGTTTCAAGAAAGTCGGTTAGTCCATTATCGGGGAATGCGTTTATGAATCCATTCGCACAACAACAGCAACAACAACCAACAGCCACACAGCAGCAACAATCGAATCAATCACAATTGATGCATGCCAATGCACCAACTATTCAACAGCAGCAACACCAGCACCCAGGTCAATTGAGATTTGAGAGGAGATTGAGTTATCAACCACCACCAACATTTCAACAACAACAAACATCGCAATATATCCCACATCCTTTGCAATCTTTACCACAACAGCAGGTTCCTGTTTCGTTTAGACCAGAGAATATGGCGCCAAGAAGATTTTCGATTGATTCGAGACAGTCAGTTCAACCATTTTCGTTTGGTCTGCAACTGCAACAATTCCAACAACAACAATTTCAACCGCAACTTCAGCAATTAGGAGGTGGACCAGTTCTGGGATTTGCGCCGGATTTCCAAATGCCGCTGAGACAAGAATCATCATCATTGAGTAACCGTGAAAATGGGGAAAAGGAGGATGATGATGTTGGTGGATTGAATAACAACTCAGGTGAAGCATTTGTGTTGAAATCGTTGGTTGATTCAATTAATCATTAAAGGGCGTTTGTTTTATTAGAGAGATAGAGAGAGATATGAATGTTAGATTTATTTTATTATTATTACTATTACTATTTGACGTTTTGTTATGATACATGCCATACAATTATACACTTTTTGGGAGCTATTAGAGAGAGATGATATAAACAGTATTTTTTTACTTCAATGACATAAATTAAACCACCATTTAAAAGAGATTTATTATAAAATTACGAGAGATTTTCACAATATATACTTCTTTGTTTTAAGTACTATTGGGACGTTATATAAAGATTTTTATTTTGTTTGATATTTGTATTTGTATTTGTTTAGCTGCAAAAATTTCTATATTATAAGACACTTTGTTAGAGAATATATATGCTATCAGTTAGAATGGTCATCCTATTATGTCCTAAACAGATCTATCTAGTTAAAGGAGTTTTCTCTTAATAGGCAGTCCATTTCCAAATTGATTCACCAGGATTGATCAATTCATTATCCTTGTTATCATAAGCCAATCCAACAGTGGCTGCAAGAGCTTGAAGATAAAAGAAAAAATCATTAAATGAGAATCCACCCGATTTATCAAATCTTTCCTTTACAGATGCCAATCCTTCAAGCACAGAAAGCTGTTTACTTGGGGTTAATTTGACATCATGAATTTGTTCATAACGTTCATGAACTTGTCTGAATGAAACATCTCCTGATTTAATCTTGATTTGATCAGGAAGAGAGTTGAATGAACTATGAGTAGCAACACGAACAACGACATAGCCAATATCTTCCACTCTTGTGTATGAGAACTTGGTATCTAAATCACCAATTTGCAAATAAGTGTTTGTTTCAGTATCAATACCAGCGTGAGAAACGTACTTGTACAAGTATTTTTGTTCTTCGGCAAAGAAGTTCGTAACGATATCAACCACTTTGACTCCAAGACCACGAAGAGCAATACTATGGTCATATTTCATTTGTAAAATACCAGGAATGAATTTACGGGCATGTAAAATATCAATACCAAATTGAGAAGGAATAATCAAATTTGGTTTAACTTTAGCAACAATCTTTTCAACAATTGATAATAACTCAGGGTTTGGGTTGGTGAACTCAATAATAGAATTAGTACCAGCAAGTTCGTTACTAATGAAGTCAATAGTGGATTCATTGAGTTCACTTTGGATATATTTGAATCTGTCGTTGGATTCAATATGTTGACGAGACACAATCTTGATTGGGAATTGGATTGCATCGTCGAATTTACCTGAGTTGATGGCATTGAGTGTTCCTTGGCCCAAAGAACCGGAAAGTCCAAGCATGGCAATTGAGATTTTGGTCATTTTGGTGAGAATTTTTTGAATTTGGTTTCTTAGAAGCTTTGTTTCAATTATTGATGTGTGAGAGGATATCGATTAGTCACAGAAGCGAGGGTTTGGCTACGTATTTATACAAGAATCTACCATCGTGAAGTTTTGGGTCTTTGGACGGTTAACGCTGGGGTAGTGAGGTTAGGTTTTTCTTGTCCCAATTAGTAATTTGTAAAATGTGGATTATCAAGAAAAGTGTTCGATATCGGTTAAATGAATAAAAGCGTACAAAAATACTTTTTGTCAGCACCTTATGTAAGATGATTAATCCTATTAGCCCTAATACATTCCTATACCAACTCCACCGATTCATTTAGCACAACATATCCGGCCAAGACAAAACGGACATTTCAACCGAACCCGAGAAATTCTGAGAAGAGCAAACTACTTCGATGTCTTACATTTGGCAAATTCTTTTCGGCTACTTCTCTTCGAACTGTCCGCCAACACGCACCCCATCCCCTTACCTATAAGCAACGAAATATACATTCTCCACCCTGAAATCAATGTGTATACGTTCTAATACTAGCACATGCAACTACGATATTGTTTTGCAGATAGGTCCAGAAAACAAGATCTTTTTCACCCGTGCCAAGTGTCGTCAATGAGCCCTTTGATAAGCTTTCCCGGTAACCACCTCCCGTCTCTGGCAATCCGCCGATGATAATTTGACCGGTAAGCCCCCACAAACGACATTCTCTCTACCCTGGGCCTATCTATATTGTCTCAGCAGCAAGTGCTTGGCTATCGGTTTCGGGTACATCCTCTTTATTTTTAAACGATGAATGTTATCATCGGTATAGTAAGTTATTAATGTACTATTTCGAGGATCTCTCCTCCTGCCACATTGATATACTTGAAAATAGTGGATCTATGGCTGGAATTAAATGTCAAAGCGCGGTCTCTACATACAAAGGAAATTTGCTTTCACATGAACATTTGCCCAGCTACTTGGCAATTGTCAGCAAATCTGTACCAAAACTATTAATCTCTACCGCTGGCATCGCCACAGGTAGCGACACTCTACATTTATTTTTAACTTGATCATTAATGGCTTATTTACTAACGTGACAAATATACTAGTTAACCTAATTATAGGTGTATCAAGATTTCTGTGTTGGCAATCAGAATAGATTAGATTTGTAAGCGACCACGCAACCAAAGAGCAGAATTTGTAATTGATTTCAAATCATGAGATTGAAATCGAAATCAAAACTGGGAAAGTACACACGATTTGGCTGCTTTTTCATTAGTAAGATTGAGTATGGTGCTTACATAAGGAGATAGATTTACTAATAAAGAGATTCAGATGATAAATTGTTCGATTCTTTCGTTCATATCTCTTACTAGCATCCATCAGAGTCGAACAGTTTGAAAATCTTTCTTGCAAGCAGAACATGAATTCAATCAAGTTTTCCAAAATGGATACAGTTGCTACAATCTAATAAATCATGAAACCTTCTATGCCTTCCGGTCTGTTACTGTTGATTCCATTCACATGTGACTGTGTATTGCTTTCACATAGATCTATGGATCTCACTACGACTAACACCTTAATTTTTCATTAGAGAAAAATATTTTTTAACTTTGTAAAGTCTTCTGGCATCCCATCTCCATCGACCCTACCTTTAAAGGTACGAATACCACCAATACCCACTAAACAATAATGCCCATCAAACACATCCAAGACGATATAGACATCGAAACCGATCCAAACTTCATCCCCGATTCCCAGATCAACTACGAGGATGCCATCAACTACTGGTCTTCAGTCCCAGCATCAGTCAATGGAGTGCTTGGGGGATTTGGTGAACAAACCTCAGTGCCAAAAGCTGATATAGTCGGCTCATCGACATTTTTACGGAAACTCCAAACGAGAATGACATGTCCTCCGGAATATCGTAAGTTGACTATTGACATGGGGGCGGGGATTGGGAGAATAACCCGAGATTTGTTGTGGAAGGTGAGTGATACTGTTGATTTATTGGAGCCGGTGAAACCATTTGTGGCCCAGATGGAGCAAGAATTAGTTGGGGTTAAACAGAGGGGGAAGTTGGGTGATATATATGATATTGGAATGCAGGAATGGTATCCTGATCCAAATAAGAAGTATTGGTTGATTTGGTGTCAGTGGTGCGTTGGGCAATTACCTGATGCGGTTTTGGTTGAGTTTTGGAGACGGTGTAGAGATGCATTGATTGAAAATGGAATAGGGACTATGATTGTCAAGGAGAATATTGCTCCATTTGAGGATATATTTGACGAGACTGATAGTTCAGTGACTAGAACCGATGCCAAGTTTAGACAATTGTTTATTGAGGCTGGGTTTAAATTGATAGCCAGTGATGTTCAAAAAGGTTTACCTAAGGAGTTATACCCTGTTAGAATGTATTGTTTGAAGGCACTTTAAAACAAGACGGTATATAGCAAGACAATTTGTATACCAATAGACTGTATTCATAGATCAGATTAGCTTATAGTATGGTACTAACTGTCCCTTCATAATTAATATCAATGTAAAAATTTATTTATAAAATACAAAATTATAATAGAAACGAAATGCTATATAATCAATATCAGATGCGTTTAAATGACCTTTAAATATGTAATGGCAATGGAACGAGTAAAAGCAATGGATGCTCTTCTCATTTCTGCAACCCTCTTCTTTAAATTTGTACACAAGAAGTAAAACCAACATGGGCTAATAAATAAATAATTGAAGCAAAATTTTTGACAACATATGCATGCACATGATTGGTACCACCCACCTACACAACTCTTTGTTTAGATGGTTCAAATGGAAGGAGTAAAGCAACAAGCCCAATAACACCGACCAAGGCACCACAAATCCAAATAGGAACAGAACTGGAAGTATTTGAATAGTATCCAATAATCGGAACGAAAAGGGTAGAAACTCTTGTGGCAACAATACAAAGAGCATTACCAGTAGCTCTTGCTGCTGACGGCATAACTTCGGGAGTATATGCATACATGACACCATAATAGATATACAAACAACAATAGATTGCTGCAGTGAAACCAACATTACCTGCACGAGTTGTCACTGTGGTATATCCGAAAAGTAAGGCCATGGTTGATAAACCACCAATACAAAGGACGCCTCTTCTACCTAACCGTGGGACAAAGTAAATCAACAAACCGGCAATCATTGGTCCAGTGATGGAAACAACATTTGTGATGAAATAATCACGGTATAATTCTGATGTTGTAGTTGCATTAAGTGAAGTTGCAGCGCCAATTTTGTCAAGCTTGGCCTTCAAATAATAAGGTAAGAAGGATGAATATAATGGATATGAAATACCCAAACATAACCATGAGAAGAGTAACAAAACTGTTGATCTAATTGCTTTTGGAGTTGAAAACAAAATTCTCAAATGTTTTCCAATCAACATTAAAGTACCCTTCAAGTCAAAGTGGTTACGGTAATCGTCATTACTTTCAATAGTACCACAAGCGGTTAATTGTTCGACAGTAAGTGAACATTTACGGTTGTATTTTTTGGCAATTGATTGTAAGGTTTCAACGGTTTCTTCATCACGATTGTTTGCCAACAAGAACTTTGGTGTTTCCTTCAATCTAATGACTGTAACTCTCAAGAGTGCCATGCACAAAACAATGGCCCCATTAACATAGAAAACATATCTCCAACCTCTGTTGATGTTACTTGGACAATATTCAGCACTTTCACAAGAGTTGTTAGGCAAGAATGCATAAGATAAACCAACTGCAACTGTTTGACCTACCCCCCAGAATAAGGCAAAGAAGGTCAATAACCATTGATCCTTATGAGGTAAATATTCCAAAAACACACATGTATCCAAAACCAAATTACCACCTGCGGCACTGGCACTCAAAGCGACAAATATACAGTAAGTTGCCATCGAGTTCATAGCCCCGGCTAAAATTGCAAACACTGCACTCAATAATAAGGATAAATTAAATGCCAATTTTCTTCCAATTAAATCGGCACCAAACCCCCAAAACAACCCCCCAGCAATCATACCAATAGCATAAGCAATGGCACTGACAGGGAAGGTATAATTAAATTGGTAGTTAATAAACATACGAACACTACTTTCCAAAAAGTTCAATTGACAATCGGTCCAATAACCCATCCCATTCAAAAAGAATAATTTCAAGTGGTATGGGGTGAAACCAATTTCATCGATTGCATCATTAACCAACTTCATTTTTTCATGGAGGATTAAATCGTTGGCTTCTAAATCAACCATGTCAATATCGTCAGAAGAGTCATCTTTGGTGTAGTCCAATGTAGAAGACTCCTTGCGGTCAATTGCATTTTGATAAGGGGATTGTTGGTCTAGGATCGGGTTGACTCCGACAGTGGCATCGGGTTTCTCTGATATCATTTTGGGGAATTTATTTATTTATGCAAAATAACAAAATGGGTTGTTGACAAGAGGAAAGTCCAAAAAACTAAAGGGAGTTAAAGGGTAGCGGGTTCATAATATATATATATATATATATATATACAATTATACACAAGTATACACAAATATATGCAAAACATAAATGAAACAGATAGATAATAATGGGGGATTTCTTTTTATCATTTCCTGCCGAGGAATTTTTAATCATGTGGGAACACAAAGACTTCCACCTATAGCCCATGCATCTGGTGGTTTAGTGAATTTACATTTTTATTTTTATTTTTTTTTTGGTGGGGGAGTAGAAGAGAGAGAGAGGACAAGAAGGGTTTCACCCAAAAGCTTCTCATTGCTTTTGTTTTATTCGTTAGTAACCAAAAAAGGGTTTGTTGATGAGATTGTTTACAGGTGATAAAAGAAAAGACAAGACAATGGAATACTAACCGTTGTTTATTATTATTATTGTTGTGTTGTTTTGATTATACAAACCACCCCCCTTGGGGTTTGGGTCCATGGGTAATTAGGGTTAGTACATACATGAATTCCGAATTATGAGAATCCCACCAACGCTACCAATTCATGGTATGCACCTGGTTATTGCCACTTTTAATTTTAATCTAAACCTATTCTGAACAATAATACTAATAACCTCCTGCATCATCTTGACTGACTCCTCCTTGCGCATCTTAAGAATGTGTTAAAATTAATAAAATTAATTTTAAATTACGGTTAACCAAAACGAACAAAAAAATACTCGCAAAAGGCTCGATGGAATCTTCATATTGTGTCATTTATGCCCCTCCATGTGAAAGTCTATCACCTCTTGATCACTCTGGTGAAAGAGCAGGATGGCCTAGTATGTCCCACCATCAATAGTTACAAAAGAAATGGCTATCCCAGGTTCATTAAATCTCCACGGATATAGCCCATAGTATTTCCGCATAAGCACAAACAGTTGAGCCAGCCAATGGGAACCCAGAAAAAGAAAAAGGGAGGAAAAAATAATTTTAATTAACTGAAGTTTTTTTTTTCACCTCTGACGTCATAGACATCCACACAATTTTCTCTGCAAAGAAGACTCAAGAAACCAACCCTCACTTTCCCTTGGCCCCCTTTCTTCTTTAAAAGCTAAAATATACAGATCTATCTGCATCCAGGGTTTAATAAACTCAACTGCACAGCATATATGTACAGTATAACAGTAAGTGCTCTGTATATCCATCTGAGGGGTGTGTGATGTGCATTCGGTACATTTCAATCAACAAAAATCGGTGCATATTAGACCATATATTGTTTGTTTTTGTGAATAATAGTAATTGTAGTACAAACCTTGGCGACAGTACCACTCGGTGAGGGGTTGATAAAAAACGGCTACAATACATACTTACCTATCCTTGTTAAGGTTCTTTTGTGCATTCGTTCTAACTCCATACAATACAACATTCAACCGTTGGATTTGACGAGAATGATCGAATTCGGTTGGGCTGCCAACTTGAGCTCATCACTCGTAATATGCGACAACAGGGAACTTTCTGAACGTTCCGGGACGAGATTTCGTATTCCAGATCAATCTGATATCTCCTCCATCCCACGGCTGTTGTGAAACCTCACTGTATTTTTCTTGTTGTGGGGAATCAGATTGTATCTGGTTTGTTTCCATACAGTATCCCATTTGTAAGATTTCTGGGCAGGCTCTTTCGGATCGCTTACGTAGATAACACACATTCCGTTTGTTGGGTTGGACGATACTAGTATTATTTTCAGCCGTGTAATCAAACCAGTAGGATACCGTTTAACAATGGCTTTATCTTTTGTTTATGGTTTTCGGCTAAACGGGTTAAGGAGGTTGCAACAAGAATTACATTTTCAAGTCCGCCTGAGGAACCTATTGATCACAAGTTAGATATGTCACTGGTCGCCTTGTACAATGATCTCAACAAACTATGGAGTCTTCAAATTTTCATATGCTCTAGTTTGCAATACTCAACAGTTGATTGTTTATGTAGAATTTCTAAATTCGGATCAAAATAAGCCCCATCTGGATGAATCGCATCTCTCCCATTCCCCAACAAGATCTGATCTTAGTGAGTCTTCGGGTTGCTTTATTACTAATTATCCTAGAGAAACTTTTGTTTCCCGATGCATGTATGTGATGGCCCGTGAAGACTGTATCAAACTCGGATCAAGGCTGTGCTGTAGCTATTCCCCACAAATATCAATTTTGCATGGCAGCGGCAAGAATTACTTATGGTTTACTCGTATTATAATCTGCTTTATCATGTATGTTATTGTCATCCTGCAGTATGCTAGAGGCTTATATTTGAAAGGAGTTGACGTGTTGGACCCTAGTCTTACGAATTTTGATTATGTAAAAATGAAAAAATGAGTGTTGCCATAAGTAGTGCAACTTAAGTCAGCCGAAGGACATCAAGATGATACCTTATTAAAAGATTTCATGCTTGATTGATTTACAATGTTGATTGAAATTGCGAATATCAAAAAGGAAGAGTAATAATACTCATTGGTCACCAGCTGAAAGTATAACATATCCGTTTGATATATAAGAATGGAACTTCGTCACGAAATTGGAAGTATAAAGCACTATTCAAGTGTTATCTACCAATTTTATGAACCAGCCTTTCCGAAACCGTTGCTTTATAATTATTGAAGAAAATGCCCATTAGCTTTGAGATATATCTGGCACAACAGGTAGAGGTAGCTAACCAATTGATTCTCTATCTTTATTATGGTTCTTAGTATGTTGCCAAGTTGGTTAATGTCAAGAAGATAGCAGTCGGGAGAAATAACTCACTAATCATCTACCCTTAAGGCTGAATCACATTTGACTAAGAAGGAATTAGAGTTATTTCCTAAAGAATGTTCGGTTGAATGTAAGGGGATGTTAATAGATGGTTTATAATAAAAAAGAGTACTGTGGATATGTTTCACTACACAGGTATAGTGTTTAACGAGAGGTTTGTTACTTTCATTACCAATCATATATACTTGATTATTGGGCGAATGATAGGTCTCGATGAACTAGAAAGTCAAATCATCCTTCGATTTAGTGAGAGTGTATGGACGGTCTATACTAAAGAGAAGAATCTACAAATATAAACTTTCAGTAAAATTTCTGCAATTTTCCACAAAGAAAAATCATTGAAAATTGGGCTTCTAGAACACCAGAAATATTAAAGTTATTCCCAATGATGATCTCTTCAGTTGACCATTCTTGATTCGTGATTATGCTGTATTGTGATATTGGAATTGAAACTGTTTTATGAAGAGCTCTGTCATATCGAAACATCGATATATCAATCATAAGAACGAAACATTTATACAGCATAAGTCTTAGCTGCTAGACAGTTTTCAATGGCCATAGAACGAAACTGGCACCTTCTTGGTTATTCTATTATGGCCATTGAATTTCTCGTACTTTCTTGGTTAATAATAATACACCCTTTACTACCACTAACGACAACAAGAAATTTTCCCTGTTTGCAATGGTAGAGAGGGGGACAAAGAACCACAACACACACCATTCATTACCTACACAATGCTGTCAATTGGCTATCAAACTAGTAGATCTTCTAGTTTGCCATACTAACTGCAGAGAGGTGTATTCTCATCTCTCATTTCCTGGTTGTGTCAAATCAACCACCAACCCCCCCTGGTTGTCCTGCCGCATCGTCGCTTCCCAATTAAGACAAACTAATTTGCTCATTTACCCAAACCAAACGAAACCAAAAAAAAAAAAAAAATTAAAATTAAATTAAATAAAAAAAAAAATTATGAGGTGAGTTAATGTAATCTAAATTAATCAATACCATTGAATCGCTAATAGCCAAAAACCCTGGGCTTTATTCATTCTTTGTTTTTTCTTATTTAATATCTCAGACACAGGATACAAGCAACCGAGCTACGAATGAACAAAGTTGTCAGCCGTGTGACAATACCTTTACCATCAAAATCCAGATACAGAATCGCACAGTACGCACCTACACCAATAACGAAAAAAATATCACAGACATGATCTACATCGATGATGTAAAATATGCTTGTATGGAATGTATACGGGGCCACCGATCATCACAATGCCGTCATCACATGCGACCCTTGTTGCAGGTTAGATCTAAAGGAAGGCCCAACGTCTATGCCAATGGGAATCCAAATCACAGAATTGCCGTTTTTGCGGAAGAAATAGCCAATGAACCTGATTCTCCAACAGGAAATCCTGAGCTAGGAAAATGCAATAAACAACAACCAGTAATAATACTAAAGGCTTCACCGAAACAAGTTATCGACTTAACCAATGGCCAGATTGTTGGTCCTTATGATGAATCTAAGGCGCTGGCAAATGTGACTGCAAAACCCTCACAACCAATTATCAATGATGACAGCTTCATCAACACTTCAACTTGCTGCGCAATTACTAAAACAACCAAGAGTTGTGGTTGCTCAAATAAAAGGAAATCAGTGAATAAATCGCGAATCTTGAAAGCATATCTAAAGAAACGTCTCGAGAATAAGATCAAGCAAGAACCTAACGAAGTTTTAGATTCTATACAGAATATGAAACCAAAGCAGGCTTTGAAACCGGAACAGAATTCAAACAAGAAGGTGAAGAAAGAGTACGTTAGAGTTGTTCCAATTCCATCGTGCTCAGTTCCAGGAACGTGCGCGTGTGATGAGAATTGCAAATGCGCTGGATGTGTTGTTCATGGGAACAGTAATTCAACTCTGAATAATTTAATTCACGAGATGAACTATTTTAACCAATTACAAAGTATAGATGACTCAGCGAGCCAACTTTCGATATCACAATTTACAGATGGAACTCCAATTTTGTACGGTCAGCCCGATTATTCTACACCATTTGTACAAATGCCACAGTCGACGAATCAACCTCAAATTCACACCCCACCTTCACAGAGCTTAAATAATCTAGAGGGACTTCTAGCTTCACCTCCTGAATGCTGTTGTCCTTCTGATGCGTGTGATTGTACAAATTGTGAGGTGCACGGAAATATCAATGGATATAAGCTAGATGATTACTTTAAATCAAAACCACCAAATGAACAAGAAGTATTTCTTGCGGCATTGTCAGATTTGGTATTTCCTGAGACTCATTCAAATGTCACAGCCCAAGCGGTGAATAATGAGTTTAAGTTTGAAGTGGATCCTTTGTTAATGATGTTGATGAAAACAGAGTCAGGTGATACGATTCAGTCTCAGTCTACCACGAGTGATTGTATGAAAAGTACAAGCTCTTGTTGTGGTGGGAAACCCACAGCTGGAACCACTGTACATGAAGAGGCACCTCTACCACCACTTGGTACAACAACCTGGGATATGCAGTATTCAACGATTCCACAATTTAATCCAAACCAGCAACTCTCGGAGGTAGACAGTTGCTGTGCAGCACAGTTTATCCATCATCAACCAATATTGGAAAACAAGAAAGCTTCATGCTGTAGAAAAGGTTGATTATTGCTATACTAATTAATGATTGATACCATTACATATAGAAATCTACTTAGATCTTAATAGATAGTGAAAAATCCTGCATATAACTTTCATCTCATTTTCTCTCTTCAATGTTTTTTTTTTCTGTTCCAACGAAATGGAAAGAAAAACCTCAAACCCAACGAACCATTAGGATTGTGTTGCAAACAACTTTCGAAGAGAAGGCATTCATTCAACACAGGGAATCATTCAGGCTAAGTGAGGGAATTATTAGCAATGGAAGATCCTATTGATATCTCTTATTACGTTGGATCACAG
>JAKUCC010000034.1:0-37008 GCA_030563365.1 Hemisphaericaspora xylanilytica | reverse complement strand
TTAAGAAATAAGATTAGAGAAAATATTCTTGTTTGCTGTGGTATAAAAATGTGTTACATTATTCTTGTTGTTAAGGCATGTGAAACATGACGTGTCACTAGAATTAGGGGGTTAGTAGATTCCCTAAGAATTTCCAAACAATAAATGTTTGAGGATATTTGAATATAAATATCTGTACATTTGCAAGAGTTCATAAATAGTTTTGTTACACTGAAGAACGAACGAACTAACTAGATTTGTATTATCAATTTTGTTTAATATATTTTAGAGCAACCTGTTATTATTATAAATTGAAGTAATTCTATTTATAAACTAAACTTTGTTACTAAGCACGGCGCATCTTTTCTAGTTTACCAACACAGACATAAAAAAAACCAAGCCATTCACTTCCTAAAACAGTTAAAACACAAACAAGTCTATTTTTACTCCTCAATTTCATTTGGCTGAAGACTAGCCGGGTAATCCATTACTATGTTCATTTCTCCCCTATTTGCATATTTTGTATTTCATTTCTTCATTGTCGGAATTCTGGTAGGTTGTCACATTTCCACCCCCTAAACAAAGGTTTACGCGAATGGAACAATTTCTTAACAATAAGTTTAGACTGCGCACACAAGAAAAATTCCCTAAAACTGGAAATCTTCTTTCAACAACAATAAAGATAGAGAGATAATTCAGATTTTCGTCAGATAACAACGGACAAGGCGGGTATCTACTAGTATTGTCTCTTGTCGGAACGGAATTTTTCTCAATTGCGCTGTAGATAAGGACAGGTAGGTAATTGAATCTTCATTGCAACCAGTATCCAATGTTACAGTAGATCTACAGTCAGGAGTAGAATGGCAATCATTCGATTCTGCAGTTACTGCTTTATATTCCTTTGGAGGTTACTTGCAAATGCTAACGCTTACGATACATTTGATCTTGTACATCTTGCTCGATTATGCTTGAATATCCAGTATCAAATTTCTTTCTGAAACAGTTTTGCAAAGATTCGCAACAAATATTTGGAAAAATATCAATTTGCCGAACAAACCGTAAGCAACCACAAAAAAATAAAGCTTTGTAGTCTCAATACTCCTTAGAGTACTCTACAATAATACCTATTACATTAAAACACGTTTTCAATAGTATAGGGATATAAGTAACAAAGTCAAACACGTTGGTAAAATTCAGATCCACATGGGGATTGTAAATCAACCAGTTTTGGTCACATGAATATCACATGACCTAATTATTTCCAAAAGTCAATATAAGCGAAAAAAGAATAAATCGTAAGTTAAGGGGGTTTTGGTGAATATTGTCCTGTGTAGGACAAGTGATGGGTAAAATACATTTCTTCCACGTACTCTAAGCAAGTCTACTCCCTCTCCAGAATCAGGGGTTATTTATATTGTTTCTATAGTCAACGTGTTGGCATACAGTTTAGTTAACCAACGCCGATTTCTATGAATGGTAAAAGAAAATGAGAAATGAGTGTGTACACAAAAGTTAACCGAGAGAAATTTTGCAACAACTCGAACCGATTGAAAATACCAACCCTCGGTTCATTTTTGCAATTATCCATAATAGAAGTTCATCTGAATTATACAATTGACATTAAACTAAAATAAATACACACACATTATAAAACCGAAAAAGGAAATTGAATTAAAAAATTAACGTTTCTACTAAATGAAAAATAACATTGTTCCTAAAAATAAACCACCGTTGAAAACCACAGTCTATTGAATTAAAGTTAAAAGAATTGATGGTGTCCAGTTTCTCCAACACACCCATGCCTCTCGTTCAATACAATTTCTTCTATGTTATTCACTCCATCAATTGATATTCCAATGATGTAGTTGAATACTCTCTTGAAACTGTAATGCAATGCAACATTCCTGAAATAAAGATTTCAAACCAACAAAAAAGCCACTCAAATGTTCAATCATCTGCCTGTGAATACCTCATCCCTAAAGACCCTTCTATCCATCCCTTCCATCACATGTATAACTCTAAAATTTTCTCACTACATCAATTATAATCAATGTGTAGATAAGAATATGAAATTATACATAATTAGTAATTGTTATTATTACTATTGTCAAAATATGGTTTTGCATCTGAATAATTTGCCATACTTGAAGTTGATGTCATTTTCCGTATTGTCCTACATGACGTTCGAGTAAAATACATCGAGTATTTGGGATCTTGATTATAGGGTTCTCTATCCTTGCTACTTAAATTATTCAATACATATTCAAATAAACCACGAGTAAGTGGATCGTCCTTGGGTATTAATTTGTCGAGTACCTTTTTGGGATTGACTAATTCCGCGGTATAATTGGCAAATTCGCGCATTAATTTATCTAATTGTGCTTCTGATTCAAGATAATCATGTTGGGAAATCTTTTCAATTGCATCTTCATGGGATTTTAATTTTGAATCGAGATACTTCATAAATTTGAGAATATAGTCGGATAAATTGTTCAAATTGGCATTGTTGAATAAATATAATTGATTGTTTCTAAATTTATGATACAAGTATCGACAAATGGGCATGAACAACTTCACAGCCACAACCATCAATTTGATTGAAATGATTAAGAATGCTTGGAATTTATCCAATGTAGATGCACACTTTAAATTATCAACCATTTCAACATCTTGTTTCAAAAAATGATATAATCCAGTTTTTGTTTTATCATCTAACGATTTAACAAAATTATCAATTTGGATTTGATCATTTAAACCAAATTCAAGATTGCCATTATCGACCAAAGGATCGAAATCAATATCAGCTGGGGTAAACATTCCGTCTTCATCCCCACACATAAAGGGACTTTCCAAAACTGTTTCTTCATCCAGCTTTGAATCAAAACTATTTGACCGACTAGTCTTCCATGTTGAATAATGACGAAGAACGGGGACTCTATTCAACACTTGTAAAGACACCGATGAAACCAATTGTCTCTTATTCTTATAAATAAACCCAAGTAATGATGTTTGATCACCCTCAGCGTCGACTAAAACATCACCGAGATTCTTGTTTATCAATTCATCAAATTTATCATTTTGTTCGTGAACAAATTGATTATCTACACCTTGATCATGTGCATAATTGCCATTGCAATCTTCAAATTCATCCTGGTTCATGTAGATACTTGAAGCACAAGATGACATAACTGATGTATTTACCAACGTATCTCCTTCGTAGTTCATGGCCTTGGTACGCTTAATCTCGGCAAGTCGTACCGAAACAGGTACCACTGGAGCATCATCGATATAATTCAAATGTTTCAACTTCGGTTCTTGCGAATCAGCATAAAACACCTTTTCATTATGTCGACTGTTTAGTAATTTAGCACGAATCTTTTGCTGTGGGGTCTGAAACACTTCCATTTCCGATTCGAGATCTGGTAATTGAGTTTCTCCTGAAGGAGTGACAAAGCCTTGATCAGATTCAGATGGTTCTTCATTTTTGGGTTCGTGTGCATGCTTGATTATGGGAATATGACTAGAAAATGGGATCCGTTTCACCAAACCTTTAATTAGATATCTTACGACCATCTTGCATTATTATACACCTTGAATGTAAGACGATGCAACCAGTCGATATGATAAAAAGTATTTAAAGGTTAAATATATAACTTGAAAAGTCTAGTAACTTGGTGAAATAACCGAAAAACCACTGAGTTATTATGTAACTGGTTGATTATTTATACTTGGGTAGTGCAAGCTTATGATAAAAATTCAACTGTCTTCCTGTGATAGTGATGATGTTTACTAGAAGAGGGAAGAATAGTGCATACACAACCCCCTGAAGAAAAGCCGTTCTTCTTATATTGTTTGTTTGTGTGTGTGTGTTGGGTGTGTGTGTGTGTGACTAAAGTAACATGAATGAATATTTTGCTTTTGTCCCCTTTTGGGAAATTTAGTGAATAAATCACATGCAGTGCATTTGGCAATTGTTGCAACATAATTCTCTATTCTATCTCATCACCTGTTAGTTTAGGGTCAAGGGAAAAAAAAAAGGATGAATCAGTCAATGACTAGGGGGTGGCTTTAACTTAAAGATAAACGAGAGACAGCAGACAGCCAGACAGACAGACAGAGACAGCCAGACAGAAAAAGGCAGCCAGACAGACAGACAGACACACAGCAAAAAAAAAAGCAACCCCCGAAATTTTCAATTTATCCGAGGGGCAATCAATCGCAAGCAAACCAAATAGATCTCATGGAAGATTCATATTAAGAGGATTCCATTTCTTCTAGTTTTAACTTTTTTTAACCATTAAGTTTTATCTTGTCACCCCACGGTCAGTGATTTGTGACTGTTTTTTTTATTGGTCTTGCGTGTTTTCAATTGCATCTGATAAGATAATATAATCCCTTTACTAATCACAAAATTGAGTTAGAGAAAAGAGACTCACCCCCATAACTATCAACTAACTAATGTATTCAATCATAGTCAAGTTTATTGTTAATCGTCTCCTTAAGGATAATCAATGGAATAGAATTGGGGTAGAAAACCCTTACTATCAATATATTCCAATTGATCGAGACGCAAAGGGTAGAACAAAATACAGGAGAATTCCTAGATGTGTCCCTGACGCTATTTCAGCTAATGATTTATCGATACTTGAGACTTTCAAGCGTAGGGCATATAGATATGATTATTGGTTTTCATTCTTGGGAATTAGCTTTGGGTGGTCCAATATTGTAGGTTTGATTCCTGTAATCGGAACTATTATTTCAACGTATTGGTCGTTGAAATTGTTCCTGATGACTTGGAGATTAGATGACGGATTCCCATTAGATTTGCAATTGATATTCCTTTTGAACCTTGCCATTGACTTCTGTTTAGGATTAATTCCAATTGTTGGTTCAATCATTGAGGTCGGGTATAAAGCAAACTCACGAAATTATCTCCTCTTGGAAAAACATTTACAACGAGTAGGTGAAGAGAAATTGGGATTGATAACAAAGGAACAAATAAGACCAGGATTCATTAATGATAAGGTCCAACCATTTGTCGAAGAAAAGTTAAAGCCAATGGCAGTTAAATCCAGTGAACAGGTCTTGGAATTATTACACCATCGTAACAAACCAAGATCAGCAAGTACCGATGATTCAGCATCGGTATATTCTGTACCAGGATCAACTACGCAGACCACCACTACCTCGGTCACTAGTTCTCCTATAACCGCTTCAGCTCCTAATGATATTAAAGATATTATATCCGAGAAAAAGTATGCTGAAAGCTTGAATGGGAGTGTACGTCTGAACAACTATGATGAACTGACTGGAAATGGCGATACTCAATCCGCACAAGGTATCACCAGTTCAGTATCGCTTCACCAGAATCTCGAGAATGCACTGAATGATGATTGATTGATTGAAATTATGGTAAATGTAAATGAATTGAGAATAAAATTATGAAAGGTGGGTACTCGAGAGAAATTGTATTTTGTATTGGTTTTTAATAGCTGTTGTAGAACTAGTTATTACCTAATAAATGAAGGTGAGCCTGTGGGCCACCATAAATATTTAAGAATGTGTAAACTTAAAGAGCATTCGGGTGGCTGTGGGTAAAAGCAATGTTCCTGAAGTGCAAAATGAGACACTCCTGTCCACCATAAAAACTCACTGTAGATTTTGCGATTGTTCTCTGGAATAAAAGTCTGTTTCTCTTGATAACTACATATAATGGCTAGAGTAGATCTTCTGCTTTACCCATTTACATTTAAAAGATCCGAATGAAGTGTGTACCTGATATCTGTGGATCGTGAATTTTAGGGCGCAGCAATTATAAATCAGAATGAAAAAAAAAATTATGTAAGGAGATACGCCCACGAATCCAACTTATCCTAAATTCATTAATAGATACAAAATATTCATACCAGAATGAGTATAGTGAAGGGGAGCAAAGACGACAATGATGTTACATTCGAATCCATGTTAGACCAAATAACTGTGACGAATGGTCATTCAATCACTCAGAATCTTACCACCAATGGAACTAAATTTGATCAAGTAGAAGTTTCTACTATTGAGAGTTTGGACGAACCAGCTGCACCAGAGAACGAGATTGATACCGAAGATCCTACAGCCTCGAACTGGTCGAAGGAAATCGAAAGCAACGACATGGTAGATGAACACGCGTCGAATTCTTCACGTTCAGATGAGCATGACGCAACTTCACCTAAATTCAACAATATCCTGCAAACCACGCAAAAAGACATTGCAGAAACTGAAGCAAAACTTAACCTAGACATGTCTGATGAGCACAGATCCGAGCAAGTGCCAGGCCCAGTTGACGATAACCGCACAATGGCTTATGATACACATTTGACCCTTGAATCAAGAGAGGATGTAAAGGATATAATCGCCACAACTCCTGAAAACGATATCGAGACATCGAAACAACTCGCAAACAGCGTCGATAATTCAAGCCCAGGTAGTGGTTTTAAGCTGGAGTCGATCACGTTGGAAGAATTCGTTCCATCTACTGACCGTATTCCTGTTGAAGAGGAAGAAGCAAATTTCCAAGATGATGCTTCGCGCGCTTCAATCCCAACAAGTTTACAGGAGGAAGCCAGAACGTCGTTGCAAAACGACAACGAGATGGATGATCCAATTGAAGAATCTTTGATTGAACCAAAATCAATGGAAGCTATCCAAAACCCCCATAATGAAATAAGAACAGAAGATGCAGAAGAAGTAGAAGCAACAGAAGAAGTAGAAGAAGAGACACATATACGTGATGACTCAACTACTTCAAAGGTAATGGACTTACAAAATGATATGTCAAATGCTTTCCAGAAAGAGGAAGAAAATTTCAATGACACCGAGGTACCATTCATAGACCCGCAACAAGCGGAACTTATCAGAGAGCAGATTGCTCAGGATTTTATGGACTCTTCAGCATCTTCTAGTCAGGGCATTTTTCCACAGGAAGATGAAGACATTGAACTAGACACGGCATCGATCAAATCAACAGATGCTGTAATCCACACAACCATCAGCGAACCAGAGAACGCATCAGACGGCAAAACCCAGGAACAAATTGAAATGGAATCGAATCCTGCGTTGGCCAAGTTTATGAGTGCTTGTCAAGATGGGAACTTGACCATAGTGAAAGAATTGCTTGGTACAAAGAAAGTTGATCCCAATGATTGTTTCAACGACGGGATAACCGGTTTACATTGGGCATGTATTAATAACCGACTTACCTTGGTTCGTTATTTGGTCGAACAAGGAGCAAATCCAAACCAACTTGGTGGAGAATTGAAGGCTACCCCTTTACACTGGGCGTGTAGGAATGGGTTGGTTTATATTGTTGATTATTTGATTACCAATTCCGTTGCCGATCCTACCCTTCGTGATGGCCAATCTTATAACGCATTGCATTTGGCCGTCCACAGTTCCAATATCACATTGGTGATTTATCTTTTGTTAAGTTGCTGTGATGCAAATTCAAAGAAGAAATTATATGTTGATGAGACGGACAATTTCAATAGAACAAGTTTACATTGGGCGGCATATCAAGGTGATATTTATACCATTAATGCCTTGTTAAGATTTGGTGCGGATGTTTCGAAGGTCGACAATACTATGTTTATTCCCATTCATTGGGCATTTATGAAAGGATATAAAGTAGTACTCAAGACCTTAGTAGAAGCCGGATCAAATATTCATGTAAAGAATGATCAAAATAAGAATACCTTTGATATCGCCAAGGATATGAATTGCACTTCCACCTGGATCAAAGTTTTAAAAGAATGCGGAAGAGACCCTAAGAATAACTGGGCACCTAAACGACAATGGATCCTGCCAAAGGTGGGTAAAATAATGACGTTTTTTGCTCCATATATCCTCCTTCCCCTTCTGTTGAATATTATATCTGCATACGAAGGGTTTGGAATTCCAAAAATTTTCCTAGCTACAGCAGTATTTGCAGGTGGGATGTTGGTTGTCAATAAATTGATCATTCCAACTTATTTAGTCGACGACAAGGCATTTGCGAAATCACCATTGTTAGCAGGTATCTTTTCGGCAACGGCATTTTGGGCAATAGCTATGTGGTTGTTTGTCATGCTTCCAGCTACGTTTTTCCACGAGTTCTTGACAAATGTTGTTTTAGGTGGTTTCATTGCGATTTTTACTTGGACCTTTTTCAAATCCATGTTTATTAATCCAGGATTTGTGCCGACTCCAAGTGATAATGCAGTTATTTTAGCTCAAGTTAAGGATTTAATTTCCTTGGGTAAGTTTGACACTGATCATTTCTGTGTGAACACATTTGTTAGAAAACCATTAAGATCAAAGTATTCAAGATATAACAAGAAACTAATCGCCAGATTCGATCATTATTGCCCCTGGGTATATAATGATATTGGGGTGAGAAATCACAAATTGTTTATGGCATTTGTGTATTCATTGAATTTGGCCATTATCGCGTTTGTTCATTTATCATATAGATACTTCGATAGATTACAAGATGGATACGAATCTACCGAAGAAGAAGAACACGGTTTATGCGGATTATTTGGAGATGAGTTATGTTATGGATACAAGAATCATCATTTCCATTTCAATTTAATCATTTGGTGTTTATTCCAATATGTTTGGGTCACATTCTTATGTATAGTGCAAACATTTCAAATATTCAAAGGATTGACAACTTGGGAATTCAGCACATTGAATAACAAAATCCAATCTAGTCGATTCAACCATTCAACAGTTCCAACTGATTTCGGGGACGGTTCTAGCCCATTGACTTCCCCAACTACATCACCCACCGGTCATCGTCATGATGAGTTTAGGACGTGTTTGAATGTATTAGGAATTGATCAGTTTTGGATGACGATAAAACTTAGTGTCACATCATTATTCTCCAAGAATGACTCGTCATCATATGAAAATTTGAATACGTTGGATATCCCAACTGATTATGGAATAAAACAAAACTGGTTAGATTTTTGGGTCATTGGTGAAGAAAAACTCAGAAATGTGTTTTATTTACCCATTGAAGGGGAGAATAATTTGAATGGTAAAGTTGTCGATTATTACAAGTTGTATGAATATCCACCAAAGGATGCTCCTGCATTAGTTTGAATAAATAGTGTGTATGGAGAATTATATACAATGTACTTAATAGCGTAGGGCCATACATATGTAGATGGATTGTACTGTTTACCTTCCTAGGACAATTGCCTGGTTATCCGATGATAATAAGGATGAGAGCCGTACAGACGTAGATGCCTCTAGGGACTAGATATTAGTTAACAGTCTAAATTTAACAAGCTATAGTAGAGAGAGTATCATCATAATCTAACAACCGTACACATTCATGATCCATAAAACATCCATCAAAACTATTCTATCGCACGCGAGACAGAATTTAGCCCTGATAAGTGTTTTTAGATCTTCTTCTTTATGAAGAATTTCAGCAAATCTTCCAACCACCATACCCAGATACATTTACAACATATCTGGATATCGTTTATTGGAAGTTCCCACCTATTATATTACTTTGGCCGACCCACAACATAAGGTTAACTATAGTCACAAACAAAAAACCTTCAAATGAAGAATTGTTGTAACTTGTCAGACAGCCACTTATACCCACCCAAGACAAAGTCTTCCGAAGAAGCATAATGTAAAGGGTAAAGATCATCGCTCCTTTCCAGATGATGATAAACGTCAAAAACCGAAGTAATCAACAAATCAATCAAAAAAAGGCAAAATATAAATAGATGACCAGATTGCAAAGAATCACAGTCAAGCTAAATTGTATTCTCACTTTGAGGGTATAAGGGTAATCTCACTCATCAACCAAGTTGGATTCAGTGGCTCTTTTGAAGAGTCAAAGAGGGACGTGACCTATAGAAATGATCCTATGAAGTACGTCGACAGAGAAAAGAAAAAGAAACGGTAGAAAAGTTTAAAAGAAAATTTCTAACTTGTTGGTCCTTTTATAGTGTTTGGAAAATTACGAGATGAGATTGAAATAGCCGGGTTACTTATTAAATTGTGAATTCCGGGTAATACAGAAATAATTTAATCAGGGCACCATTTTTTAACAATAACATTGCACTTTAGATCACATAAGTTTTAAAAACAAACTAAACAACCACCACCAACAACACGACCACACCACTCGATGGATAGGAAGTACTTTGAAAGATTCGAATGTCCTGCCTTTAGACAGAATAAGAAATGTCAAAATGTCGATTGTATGTTTTCACATCGACATTTGCTGCCAAAGGAATCAACTGAGACAGCTACTGATCAGAAACCATCCACCCAAAAACCCGATAACCCTACCAACGTAACCATAGATCTAACTGAAGATGATGATGATGATGACGTCTTGTATGAACCTCAACTAAATATCTCTGTTCCAAGCTTTCATCAACAACAACCATCAAAAGCCCAACCTCCTGAAGTCAAAAGGGAACATCATACACCAGTCCTTAAGATTGAACGTGAAATAGTTGGGACGAATAATGTACCGAAAGAGCCTCCAAATCACAATCAATTTACTTCTGCCCAACAACAGAAACCAATGGCAACTGGCATTGATGAGAAACATTCACCCGCAAGGGATGCTTCAGAAGATCGCCAATCTCAAAGTACCTCGGTTCAAGGTATAACAGAAAAGCGATCACTGTCAGTCAACTTGGATGAGCCTATCCCAGCTATCAAACGTGAAGAGCTGTCTATGACTGTTTCAAAACAGGAACCAGATGCACCAGAAGCTCAGATTCCAAATAAAAAGATCGACTTTACATGTCCCGTGACGGTTAAGATCTTAGTTCGTGCGGTCAAGAAAGATAAATCAGTGGCCAAATTAATGAATCATGTTGCCAGTGGAAGTGCAAGCAGTGCTGAAGTGAATCACCTTGCGCAAATTATCGAGCGTGAAAAGCTGGGTAAAGGAATGCAATCATCACAGGTTACCGCAAAAAGAGATAATGAACATGGACTGTCGAGCATTCCTCCGCAAAAGAAACAAAAGACTGCTGTAGTGATAGAAGAACCAAAATGGAGCGACCCTGCACCAAGTGAAGATCCCAAGTATATATTACCAAAACAAGTCAAAACAAACCCAGCCACGATTCAAGACCGAAAGAAGTACATTGAATTAATGGCTCAAATCATACGAAGAAAGAATCCCCACATGAGGCTTCCAAAATGGAATGCCATACAATATGAACACGAGGTTGCCTCAAAATCAACTTCAGGGACATATGATGTTTTGATCAAGCAAATGGTTCATAAACTTACATATCCCGAGAAATACGCGGTCACAGAGCCTCCCAAACGGAGACGAGATACCCTGAGATATGGCCCATTGGCGAAATGGATAATTAGGGAGGATAAGCTTCGAAAGTTTGGATATGTCATGGATGTACCTACCGCGGTTAAGGAGAAACCATTTATTAGAACTTGTGTAAGGTGCCGTTCTGAGTTTCGAGTTGATCAACAATTGGGTAAAGTATCCTGTTGTTATCATTATGGGAAAATAATGAGAAATGACAATAATGAAAGAGTACATGAATGCTGTTTGGCCAAGGAGAATGAATCGTACTGTGCGATAGCAAGACATCATGTGTTTGTCCTTGATTCACCTGAGCAAAAACAAGGGTTTATACCGTATAAATACACCCGAGACATCTTTACCGAACGGAGAAAATATGTAGCACTTGGTCTTGATTGTGAAATGGGGTATACTACCCAAGGGTTTGAATTATTAAGAATAACTGCCATTGATTATTTCACCACCAAGGTTGTATTGGATGTATATGTCAATCCCAAGGGGAAGATTGTTGATTTTAATACTCGATTTTCCGGTATTTCTGAACTAAATGATGAGTTTGTTCTGTTTGAGGAACTGATTAAGAAATTGGGAGAAGTCATGGATAAGGATACTATTCTTATAGGACATGGATTAGAGAATGATTTGAATGCGATGAGATTAATTCATCATAATATAATTGATACCGCGGTTTTGTTTCCCAAGTATGAGGCATCGCCAACGTATAGATGGAGTCTTAAGAGACTTGCATTTAAGTATTTAAGTCGTAATATCCAAATTGGTGAGCATGATAGTACTGAGGATGCAATTGCTGCAATTGATATCGTAAAGTATTTTGTTGCTAAGGGAGGATGAAATACGTATATAAACGAATGAAAATGACACGCCAAGTCTATCTTAAGGTTTGTAAAATGTAGGGTAGTACGGAGTGCAATCTCGTTTACTTCACCAAAAGAATCAATTCTGTGTATTAGCTAATTCGTTGTGGCCAGGTGGTCATTCCCCGGATTTTTAGTGTTATTGTTTTTCCGATAAGGGTGCGCTTGTTCTCGTGGCCCATTTTTGTGTCAGTTTGGGGGTTAACCATAAAGAACAAGACAAGAAATTCAAATTTAAGGGGGGGTGACATTTTTTTCCACACACTTGCATTAAAGTGAAACATGTTAGAAACAAAGGCAGAGACTTCTGTCATCCCATTGAGCAATTGAAATTAAAAAAAACTGAGACCTGCCAACTCATCTTGGTTCTTCACAGTTAGCTATATATATAGAACAAGAAAAGACTATTCATATCAATTGACAAGTAAACTTCATCAAGGTAAAAGCAAAAAAAGACACTAGCAAATACAAATCAAATGACACTCAAGGTTCTTATTTTAGTGGGGGGAGAAACCACGGGGACGAGATTTAGACCACTTACTATGGATGAACCCAAATTATTATTTCCAATTTGTGGGAAACCATTAATTTCTCACATAATTGATAGTTTGATTAGTCAATTGGGTTCAGTTGAAGATTTGGAGATTTTATTAATGGGATTTTTCAAGGATTCCCAGAAATTTCAAGATTATGTATCCACGATTAATCAAAAATATGGTGATTTAAAGATTGAATATTTATCAGAACCAAAACCTATGGGCACTGCTGGTGGGTTGTATTATTTTAGAGATAAGATATTCACGGGGTCTAATTGTAAGTTGATTATGATTCATGGGGATATAGTTTGCAATTATCCATTTAAGGAGATGTTGAAGGCTAATGAAGACCAGAAATCGAATATTACGATATTGGGGGTTGATCCAACCTCATTGATTAAGAAACCAACCATTGAGATTAATGGGGGAGAAAGTGCCACGATTCCTTCTGATGAGGTTCTTTTGAAGAATTACGGGGCTATGGTTGCTAGTAGAAATGATTGTCGAGTGATTCATTATGTTGAGAAACCAAGTTCTGAGATTTCCATATTTAGACAAGATACAACCTATGATATTTTATTGAATGGGGGGATTTATATTTTTGACAGGTCGATTTTAGATTTATTAGAAGAAGCAAAAGTTAGTAAGGCATCGGAAGTCATTTTTGATGAGGAAGATATAGATAATGAATCCAATACTGGTGATGCCCTTTCATTAGAATTGGATGTATTTAAATTCTTGCCTCTGATTAACAAGGCAAAATTCTCAGTGTACAAGAGTAATGATTTCTGGTATCAATTGAAAACCCCCGTTGCAGCGTTACTTGCCAACGCCCTTTTCCTTTCTCAAAATCCAGGCACTGTTCAAAAAATTGAAGGTATAGAAATCTTAAAACCAATTCAAATTGGTAATTCAGATTTATCGCAATCAAGTTCATCCAAGATTGGTCCCAATGTTTCTATTGGTAATAATGTATCTTTGGGTAAAGGAATCAGATTATCAAATTGTATTATTGCCGATGATGTAACTATTGGTGATAATACGATTATTAAAAATGCCATTGTGTCACGTGGTGCTATTATTGGGAAATGGTGTAGAATTGAAGGGACAATTACTGGTGAAACTTTGTCACAGAATGTCAATAGCACCAATGGATATTTGAAGATGCTAAATAATATTGTTATTTTATGTCAAGGTACGCTGGTTAAGAGTCAAGTACATGTTTACAATTCGGTTGTGTTGCCTCATAAGGAATTGAAGAATGATGTTAAGTATGAGATTATCATGTAGGGTTATTGAGTGTTTTACGGATTTATTATTGCAGGAGGTTGTTATAACTTAGATGGGGGGTACTCTTTTGTTTGGCATAAGTGATTGATTCTGGTATTTACCTAGCAGTGTCTACTATTTACCTTAAAGTTATAAATAAAATGTTGTATTTGTTTTCTCATCACTCGATTAGTTTGTATCTTGAGTTTTTATATTCAGCAATAGTTCTATTACACGTTTTGGTTTTCCCATGATGACAGTAAAAAGTTCCATTTATGGGCAAATTCACAATCACTTGATCATAATGATATCCAGGGAATCGATGATTCATAATTCTAAAATCACAATGGTCATCCACTTCCACTTTTTTCTCCAATAAAACTTCAAGAATAGTTTCTTTAAATCGTACTTGCATTAATTCTTGATAATTAATCACACATTGTAAATCATAATTCAAATCATGGAAATCATTAAAATTAAATTCTTTAAATTGTTCAAAATTACCAAAATATTCCATCAAATTACTAACCAATTTAATATCAATTGGATCATTCTGTTGTAGTAATAAAACATGAATATTAGGAGAAGGAACCAATATGCTTTGGTAATTATAATTAACGTTTGTCCTACATTCCGAAGCTTCCAATAATCTATCAGTTAATTTGACCGACCGGAGATAATACTTGATATTGGAGTTTTCAACACATGTTCTCATTGAATCAGTAGTCCAATGTTGGAGACGTGCATTATTGGTTGGGGTTAACGAGATTATATCAGCCACATCTTGTAGTGCATCCATAATAACATGTCGATCATGGGTTTTTGTAGATATTTTAAGGATTGGTCGTTCTGGGATTTTTGAATCTGGAAGTACTCCTAATGCGAGATATATGACGTATAAGGAAAAGCATAATATTGAGGGTAGTTTCATTTGGTTGTGTAGATATTAGTGTGATTTATTTAAACTGTCCTTTTTGAGTGATAACGCAAATGACTGCAAATGGATTGTGGTGTTGTGTATGTGTGTGTGTATGTGTGTGTGTGTTTGTATGTGTGTGTGTGTGTGTCCTGTTTAAATTGGTTGCAAATATTTTTTCCTTCGTTCTGTTTCTTTGATTTCTTGTGTTACGTCTGTTTTATTCTTCTGTCGTCTCAACTTTCTTTTGTCGTGTTTTTTAATTTGATTGCGACAAAACGCGCACATAATTTTATTAATTATTTAATGAATGATTAAATGAAGTAGAAGAACGCGTGTTGACTATCTATTAATATTTGTATTTTACTTTATTTAATAGAGCACACAAAAATTAATTAATCATCAAATTGATTTTCTTATTTCATAACCAGAGATTTCTTTTACAACCAAAAGTAGGTGTATAGTTTTTATTTACGTACACCAAACCAATTGAAGTGTACATTAACTTGGAAATAAAGTAACTATGAAACCAACGACACCACAAAGAACTCCAACTTCTAAGAAACTACAATCAAGTGGTGGTGGGGGAAGCACTGGTTCCAAGAAAAAGCAATCATCATTGATGTCATTTTTCAAACCAATAGCTACTACCAATAAACCAACAACTCAAGATCCAGTCCCACCAAAACAATCCTTAAATCAAATACCTCCATCTTCTTCTCCATTGAAATCGAGATCATCAAAACATGAAATTAATAGCGACAAGGAAAATGAATCAAGGGATGTTGACTCCACAATGATGACCTCCTCACAGCCAGACATCAATGCTGCCACCCCTTCCAAACATCCTGCCAAGCCAACAGTACCTATATCATCACCGGTCAGTAACGAACATTCCAAAAAACCACTTGGTGAAACTAATATCAACTCAAGTCCAGTTGCCAGTCGTCGATCAGCCACACGCAATAGGTCAATCAACTATGCAGAATCTGATAGTGAAGACGATATTCCAGTTAGTCGGAAACGAAGAAAGGTTGTTCAAAGTGAAAGTGAAGATGAAGACGATTTCAAACCGGAAGATGCAAGTTCGGGTGATGACGAGGATATGAGTGATTTTGTAGTTGACGATGACAAGGATAGTGATGTTGATGCCATGAATGAAGATGACGACAACGAAGAAGAAGAAGAAATCATTAGACCCAAGAAGAAAGTTAAACGTAGTGTTTCACCGCCAACCAAGACAGCTACCCCAATTAAATCACAATCATCTACACCTAACCGTCTCGGGAACAAATTTAATGCTAATTCCTCCTACGCTGCTGCTCCCATTTCAACCCCATTGTCCAATCGCACAATGGCAAAGGCAACATTTACTCCTCCGTCCTCAACCAAGAAATCATTTGCTAAAGAAAACGAAGAAAGATATCACTGGTTAGTTGACATCAAGGATGCCCAGAAACGCCCCGCTGACCACCCTGACTACGATCCACGTACCTTGTATGTGCCTCAATCAGCATGGTCAAAATTCACTCCATTTGAAAAACAATATTGGGAAATAAAATCACAAATGTGGAATACAGTTGTGTTTTTCAAAAAGGGTAAATTTTATGAATTATACGAAAATGATGCAATCATTGCAAATACTGAGTTTGATTTAAAAATTGCTGGTGGTGGAAGGGCAAATATGAAATTGGCCGGGATCCCAGAAATGTCATTTGAATATTGGGCAAAGGAGTTTATTAGTCATGGTTATAAGGTTGCTAAAGTAGACCAAAAGGAGAGTTTATTGGCTAAAGAAATGAGAGGTGGAGGTACTAAAGAAGAAAAGATTATTAAGCGTGAATTAACTGGGATTCTTACTGCGGGGACTTTGACTGATTTGGATATGATTAGTGATGATATGTCAACTTATTGTTTGAGTATCAAGGAGGAAGAATCTGCTGACGGGAATTGCAAAACATTTGGAGTTGCATTTGTAGATACCGCCACCTCGGAATTAAATCTTATTGAATTTGAGGATGACCCAGAATGCACCAAATTGGATACATTAATCACCCAAGTTAAACCAAAGGAAATCATTTGTGAGAAGGGGAACTTGTGTAATATTGCCACCAAAATATTGAAATTTAGTGCTCATAATGGTCATCAAATATGGAATCAATTAAATCCAATAACCGAATATTGGGATTATGATGTCACCTTGGAAAATCTCGTTAATTCCAAATATTACGAAGCACAAGATCTAGATGATTTTTCACAATTCCCTGATACTTTGGTTAGATTCAAAGAAAATCACCAAATAGCATTCAATGCATTTGGGGGTTTGTTATATTACTTGAAGACCTTGAAGCTTGATACAAGCATAATGAGTCTTGGGAACATCAATGAATATAAGATTTCCAAGAACGCGACCTCGCATTTGATTTTGGATGGGATCACATTGAATAATTTAGAAGTTTTAAACAATAATTCCGATGGTGGGGATAGAGGCACTGTCTTTAAACTTTTGAACCGAGCCACTACTGCATTCGGGAAGAGACACTTGAAGAGATGGGTGTTGCATCCATTGATGAAAATCCATGATATCAACAACCGGTACGATTCCATTGATTATTTAATGAGTGATGGATTGGAACTCAGGTCTAAATTGCAAGATTGTTTAAGTGCATTACCTGATTTAGAAAGGCTTTTAGCAAGAATTCATGCTGGTTCATTAAAATTCCGTGATTTTGTAAAAGTAATTGAAAGTTTTGAACTTATTGCTCGATTCCTGAAACAATTGGATGGATTTGCAAGTAGTAATTGTGGAGCATTGTATAAATACTTGAATGAATTTCCCCAGCAAATGACTGAGTTAATAACTGAATGGGAAGATGCATTCGACAGAGAAAAGGCCAAGAATGATGTAATTATCCCAGCCGAAGGTGTTGATCAAGAATTTGACGAGTCGCAATCGAAAATCACGGCATTAGAACAACAATTGGACCAATATTTAAAGGAATACAAGAAACGATTTAAATCGCAAGAGATTTTCTATCGTGATTCTGGTAAAGAAATATATCTCATTGAATTCCCCAATAAATTGATCAAACAAGTTCCTAATGATTGGCAACAAATGGGTGCAACATCAAAAGTAAAGAGATACTGGTCACCTGAAGTTCGGAAACTTGTTCGTGAATTAATGGAACAACGAGAATTGCATAAGATGGTTTGTGAAACCTTAAAGAATAGATTGTATGCAAAATTCGATACTCATTATTCAATTTGGATGCAAGTGATCCAATGTATGGCTAATATCGATTGTTTATTGGCATTAACAAAAGTTTCTGAAACCATGGGATATCCATCCTGTCGTCCGCAATTTGTTGAAGGCGATCGTGGATATATAAATTTCAAGGAATTGAGACATCCATGTTTTGTCAGTACCAGAGAGTTTATCCCCAATGATATCATGTTGGGGGGAGATCAACCTCATTTTGGGTTATTAACGGGGGCGAATGCTGCTGGTAAGTCGACATTAATGAGGACTACTGCACTTGCGGTAATTCTAAGTCAAATTGGGTGTTATTTACCTGCAGAATCGGCGGAATTGACCCCCGTGGATAGAATTATGACCAGATTGGGCGCAAATGACAATATTATGCAAGGGAAATCGACATTTTTCGTTGAATTATCAGAGACCAAGAAGATTTTGAGTAATGCTACGCCAAGATCATTGGTGATATTGGATGAATTGGGTAGAGGTGGTTCAAGTAGTGATGGGTTTGCTATTGCTGAAGCAGTTTTATATCATCTTGCTACTCATTTGCAATCGCTCGGATTTTTCGCCACTCATTATGGAACATTGGGATTATCATTCCAATGCCACCCGCAAATCAAGCCACTTCGGATGGGGATCATTATTGATAACAATTCTCGAAATATTACGTTTTTGTATAAATTAGAAGAAGGTACTGCCCCTGGGTCATTTGGGATGAATGTGGCAGCAATGTGTGGCATCCCCGATTCGATTGTGGATAATGCTGAAGTTGCTGCAAAAAATTATGAGCAAACTTCAAAATTGAAAAAATTATCTAGTGATGAAGTTGCCATTGATAATCAATTATGTTTGGGGTTACAGAGTGATTTTGTTTGGATGTCCAAAGATCAATTGGGGTCATTATCGAAGGATATTTTAAATTACGAAGAGCCAGTAAGGCAACATGCGCTTGAGAATATATTTAGAATGATAGAGAAATTGTAAAATAGATAGATAAGGTAGGTTTTTGTTTGTGTACATGGATAGATATGTTATTTTGGTTCCTCTTTTTTTTTCTAGTACCTAATTACCAATCATTGATGAGAGATTACTAAAGTTGGGGTTTAAGTAGGTGGACGGAAACAAAATGGAAAATTAACCAAACATACCTCAACTGTGTTGTGTTTGAAGAGTATTGACCCGTTTTACTGATTGAAGGTAGTAACTCACTATGTATATGTACCATCACCGATAAGTCCGGTAGATTTAGGTTGTATGATTAAGATTAAAATCGTATGGTTTCTTTAGGCACCTGTGACATAGTAAGTTTTTCAAAATGGATAAGGAGTGAATCAAGCCCAAAAACAAAAAAAAAAAAAAAAAGAAAATAATTGGAAAATTGGGAAAACTACTTAAGGGGAAGCAAATATTCACTATTTAACCATTTACAATCCCACTCCCCCCCTTATATACTTTTCAAACCAATAGTTTCAATACTTTATAACTAGCAAACCTACCCCTGTTCTACGACAATGCACTCAATGATCAACAAATTAGGGTTAAACACTACCCTCCCATACCACTTTTTATTCTACTCGCTTGCGTTTGGTGGATCGGCCTATTATTCATACATTGTATCGCCACTAGTATTCAAGAAATTGCCAAGACAAGAATTTAGCAACTTACAATCGCAAGTGTTTCCAACGTACTTTATTGGCCAAACGCTCGCTCCCATTGCGTTGGCTTTGACCACCCCGGTGACTACGTGTAAGCAGGGAATTGTCGCGGGATTGGCGGTGTCTTCGATTGCTGGTGCCTTGAACTTTTTCATCTTGTTGCCAATATGTAAACGAATTAAGGAACAACGAAATGAATTGATTGCTGACAAGAAGGATAAGAATGACCAGGGGGAAATTACTGAAGAATTCAATGCCTTGAATAAAAAGTTTGGAATGTATCATGCCATTTCATCGTTGCTTAATTTAATTTCGGTTGTTTCTCTCGGCCTTTATGGTTGTTCCTTGACTAAAAGTATGAGTAAGTTGTGATTGAATGAAAGGGGGCTTATGGAGATGAGCTAAGGAGATGATTTTTAAAGAGATGATGTTACTGTTAATTGTATGATATTTTTAAACTTGTCATGTTATGGTTTAACTATTATGAAATTGTTCTTGTATATAGATTTTACTAAAGAAATTATCAAATGATTTGTAAAATTCCACTTTTGAATAATATTTCAAAACCGAATTAAACGCTGTGAATGAAGACCAATGTGACATCTATTGTTGCTTTTTCAACTCCCGGTCTTGTTCTTGCTGTTTTAATTGTTCCATTTCGGCCTTGTCTTGCGCAATTTCTTCAGCGTAAATCTTGGGGTAGGCCACAAATAATAACAAATACCCCAAAAATGTTGCATCAATAAGGAATAAAACCACCATGGGTGCAAGTCTACTTGCAGTCATGTATGGATCTAACACCAATTGTCTCATTATGTAGGCATAATGGAAGATCCCAATGCACATTAAAACAAACCCAATGGCGAAGAACTTGAGATCCTTTTTGTATTTCGGGGTTAAAATTGTATCAATCAAGGATTTCTGTTGTCTAGGAGGGACAACCCGTGGTTTACTGTTTGATTCTGACATGTTATCTGAATTGCGCTTGTGTGTGTCTGACTGTTCTGTTTCTGGTTATTATTGAAGTAGTGTTTTAAAATGGAATTCCCATATACTAGTAAAGAGTGAAATAGAAATACATAATTCTCCTACGGCATGAATAAATTGAATTGGAAAAAAATGATGATGATGGATTGATAGATACTCACAAGAAAAAAAAAAAATAATTTAGTTAGTTAAATTAATTTGTACTGGCCCCCCAGAAAATAGCCAGTTGTTGAGAATATACTCAAGAGAATTCAAGAAAAAAAAAACAATTCAACAAGCATTTACTCAATGGGCACTTTTCCAATTTGGTAACTTTTACACCTGAAATGTCATGTAGGAAAAAGGTCCCCTGCAACTGTAGATGGGTCATTGACAACCAGTTACACATTTATCACATTGCTCTTCCACTTCGGCATTCCGATACGATGTTTCCTCTAGGTTCTGATTTTATTAAACAGGTTACACATTAATCAAAAATAGGCGAGAGGAAATTTCAACGCGACTGCCCCCATTAATCTAAAATCGCTCCCTCATTTCGGTTAGTCAGTTTAAATGAACTGATCTCCGAAATGCATCACCTATATCTCATCACATTAAAAATGAATGTGAAAGCGAGAACATTTTTTGACTTGTGGATGAAAAATGCAACCACCAGTCGCATTTATCAATTTAGATTTTCTTTTTTTTTTTCTTTTTTTTTTTAATTTTTCCATTATAATTTTTTTTTTTTTTGCAACCTTCGGAAAATTTCAAGTTTATATAGCAATAGTAAAATTGTAACCTCTTATGCTCAAGCCTCTTTGCCGCCCAAAACTGAATTTCTTTCCAAGACAAAATTATTCACATTAAACCATCTTCCTTTTGGAAGCATTAGTAAACGTATTATTCAAGAAAAAATTACAACACTTCTCCTCTTCTTCAAGGAACTTTTGGAACTAGTCTAATTTTCTTTGTTCTGTGATGGTTTTAAGGCTTGGCTAGTATCGATATTTCTGGTAACACAAGTCCTTTTGGGATTATCTAGCCGGCATCTCCACCAATATTGATGACCATATTCCAAGGAGAGCTACATACTTCCAATCCCAATTTGTTCATTTTATGTCAAAGGGGGAGCCTTTTATCTGAACTCTTGAGCCAAGATAATCCAAAGACAGATAGAGATTTGAACAAGCAAAGTGAGAGTTGAAAAAAAAAAAAAGACTTGAGGAGTAGTTAAACGTGGGTAAGATCTGCCATTATTGTTCTGGGATATTCTCATACGATAACCTTTGTCTCTAGACAGTACAGATCGCACTAGTAAGACATGACGTAAAGAGTACATCCATTGTTACAATGTACAAGCCGTTTCATTTGCATAGACGGAATAGCCCGATTATCGTATGAGTTCGCAATTATTATATTTCTTCGGGAAAATTATTACCAGTGTCGAAAAAAAAAAAATAATACGAGCTGGAAAATAAAAGAATCGGAATAAACTTCCCATGCATATTTCTATCGCTTAGCCATCCACAGCCAAAGAAAAAAAATATAAACAAACAAAAAAATAAATGGGCTTCACCACCTCAAAAATAATAGAACAAGATAGACTTTTCTGCAGGTGGATTGACATCAAACTGGTTATGACACAAAGAAAAGGATGAAAGAGAGTGTAAATGAAAGTGAGGTGATCATTATTTTTTGGTTTTGTTTTTTTTTTCTTCTGGCAATTTAGATTAAGCTCTATTTCTTGGGTAACCATTTTCCGGAATGCCATTTTCTTAGCACATTGCAAAAACTAGAAAATATTCCATGGTATGAAAGGGAACTTGGTACATGTAACCTGAAATTAAACTTTCTTCTAGATGGAAGTGGTTCACATATTTAAAGGGAGATGGATGTCCTGTTACTTTCGCAAATAAACCTAGTTGAAAACCTACTTTGTATATTTATCATTCAGTATACAAACTTAATATTCAACAATGAATTCAGTCAACAACCAAACCTATCACTCTCGCGTTAACAATTTCAATTTAAACTACACAGGTTCGGAAATCGGTTACTCAGCTCCATTGGTACATATAAATTCCTCCATGTCTGAGAATAACCAAGAATGGATGAATGAATTGTTGAAGTCCGCCCCAATGACAACCACCAATAGCCCCACTGGATCCAATTCCCACTTAGCACCACCACAACAATTATCCCATTCAGTCAACTTTGCTCAATACTTTGACAACGACTCGATCTTTAGCCACCCTGGATCTGGTGCTGAGACGTCGCTCGCAAACAGTCCTATCAATGTCGAATTGACCGGTCACATATTTAATACCCCTGCATCTAGCTCCATGAGCGTCAACGATTCTATCATTCCCAATTTGGCCCAGGCAAATGCAAAACTTTGTAAACGAGAACCATCAAACCTTGATCCGTTAGACGATATATTTGAAATAAAAACCGAACCAATCGAGATGAGTTTACGTCCAATGTATAATACCCCACAACCTCATTCACACCTTACTACTCCATTAATGTCACCAAACATGCCAGCAGCTGAAGCTACCCCATTATCGTCCAATTGTTCTTCCACTGTATCCAGTGCCACTACATCACCAACCACTGCCACCGCAAAGACATCGACTACTGGGAAATCCAAGAGAAGAGCACCAAGAAAGAAGTTAACCGAAGTTCAAAAGAAGGCCCATAATAAGATTGAAAAGAGATATAGAATCAATATTAATGCAAAAATCGCCGGGATTCAAAAGATTATTCCGTGGGTTGCATTGGAAAAGACGGCGTTTGAAACTGGAGAAAAGGTTGATGATAAGGATAATGGTTGTGCCAAACTTAATAAATCAATGATTTTGGAAAAGGCAACTGATTATATTCTTTATTTACAAAAACGAGAAAAGGAAGTTCTTGAAGAGAATGAAAGACTTAAAGAACAAGTTGTAAGGTTGGGAGGGGTTATATGAGTGAGTTATTTAGACTCGGTTGATTTGTTGATAATTTAATTCTCGTGCTACAACTATTACTACTACTACTACTACTACTGCTGCTATTATTATTATTGAAAGACTGGTTTTCTTTTTTTGTTTTTGTATTTAGGTAGTTTCGATAACTAGAAACGTTTCTAGAATTGTGTGTTTAAGATATAGGTTATTAATTTTTGGAAGTTTTAAATTTTTTTACAACTTGTTTTTTTTACGTTTCGGAAAAACTTCTGTTCGTAATTGCCTGTCAATTTTAGTGTAAGTGCCACAAACCAGCATATTGTTCCGGCTCAAAAAAACCAGCAAATAAATTTATCCGATTGACAACAATACACACTCCAAATTTAAGATGGTTCGATAATCTTAACCTTAATTATTTTTAAACCGACTCTGTCAATATCGGTATCTTTCTATCATTACCTGGCCTATTCAATTGACATATCCGATATCGTTTTATTTACAATCGCAGGCAAAAATGTTTCACAACCACTATTGGATAAAAGTTTTGCTCCCCCTTTCATTTTTTTTTGCCAAGAGTAAGAATATCTAAGAAGACCAAAAAACTATTTCTTTGTTTCTTGGGTAAGGCATTATGTTCACATTAAACCTTTTGTTTCAAGTTGATTTTGTCTTTGGTCCCCCCCCTTGAATTGCATTATTCAAAAAGACAGGAGACACATTATTTTCAAAAATATATTTTATGGGGCGGAATATCCTGACAAATGTCTAAACGGGTTAATGAATGTAATAATGAAGCATGGTGCATATACATCTGTGGTACAGTACAGAAAAATCACACCGTTTTATTCCGGATAAACCCTAATTTTTAACACGCTTTGCATGACTTGTTCACACATTTTTAAAGTTGTAATGTGGTAGTGTCCATGGGGACACCATCCTCTGAAAGTGTATTATACTAATTGGTAATCCTGGATGATGTGGATCAAGGAATTTCCATGATGGAAAAAAATCAAGGGACTTCTCTTTTCCTACAAGTATTTACTATCTTCTTTCGAAATAAGGCTTAATATTATGTGGAAAAAGGTAAGATGCATTGGTTCAATGAAGATGCTGGAGGATGCCTTCAATTGTTCATTTTATGAACCCAATCGTCGAAACAATACCGTCGATCCATTCAATTAAGTCATGGAATCTAGATCAGGTGTGTTTTGAAACAGATTTATGTTTCCACAAAGAATTTCAACGTCAAACTAACATAATTCCAAAGCAAATCGGCATCGAGTAAGATCCCATTGATCTTCTCATATTGAAAATTTGTAAGAAATAGGAATCTCCGTTTTCCTTGAATTGAATATCTCGTAAGATTATTGTTTTCTTCTGAAAACGCAAGGGCCCATTGGCTGCAGAACTTAGCCTTTCATGAAAGAAAAAACGAAAAGTAATAGGCGACGAATTCTGATTGGGCTCTCTTTCATTGCATGTCAGGCATTTCTATTAAATAGTGACTAATTATCCGAAGAACTAAGGTAAATGATTAGCAATACCCTCGTTGGAGATTACGATGGATTTCTTAACAAAAGATTCCAATAGTATCAGAATTGCTTTGTCTATCTAGAATGAAGTTGAAAGTACAATTCTCTTCCAACCACTCGTCTTCATTATTGTTCCTGGAACTGATGCTAGCTTCGTGCATAAAACAATTATTCAAGTTGCAGTTTTGAGGCTCGATGATGCAAATATTCGACGCCCTGTAATCTCCTATCTCCTAACCGCAATCGTCAAGGTAAATTGTAAACCAGAAAATTGTAAACCAGAAATGATAGGGAATACTGCGGGTCGCTTAATGTTTCCAAATTAGCTTTGGGTATGTTTGTGTAATGTTTTCTCAATTAGACCGTGAATCGGAGATCACCCAAGTTGCTTCCCATATTTTCGATTGGGCTAGTTAATGACTACTCGCTACATTGATGACTTGTGATAAATAGGACAACCAGAAGGAGAGTTGGAGTATCATTGGTTAAAGTTGTTAGAGTTAGTCTCGGCGGTTTTGGAAAAACTTAGTATTTTGCTAACACTTGATCGTTTTGTTATCAGGCGTAGATGAGGCGGAGCTGCTTGTGGTATGACTAATCACTTTTGGATCTAAAGATGGGGCGCATTAGTTGCATAATGAGATGCTCAGATTGCTTGGTAAACCCTTGTCATTATTCCGTAATCCATCCATTAGTTCAGCGTTTGAGCAACACGTGTGACGTAATTTGGTGAATGTAGAACATTGCCAAATAGAATTGTTCAAAGGTGTACAAGACAAATCATTCTGGAATTTCATCTTGGTGGATTTACAGAATAAAAGAGAGATATGAGTAGAAAGTTGCAACGAGAATGTAAATGAAAAAGTTCGTTGTCTCAGATATCCCCATTATGTGGATTGCTTACCACTCTTGGAATGTAAAAACTCATTTACAGTAGGGCACCCATTGCAATTACTAAAAGTCTAAACTGAAGTCAAATAATCGTTAACTCCGGAATTAGGTTACAGTTCAAACTCTTCCCATTTGCTTGAGTTTATCTACACTTGAACCGGTTTCCGAGTTTATTTCCAATCTACCGCAGCCACGCGCTTGACAACGCTTGCCGAGATAAACACAATACCTTAAAGAAAAGTTTAAGATCAATGACATTCTATCATTCACGTTGAATGCCAACAAACTTACTTGGTTAGTTAATAAAATATGTTTGCAACTGACAAGAAAATTTCCCAACCCTGTTTATCGTTATGACATTGACATTATGAGTAGGTCTCGATTCAAACTGAATTTGTCACAAAGTGAGAAAGATACCATTTACCTTATTAGCGACAATGGCGTGAACCCCAATAGATAACCTATAAATATTGGTAACTGTTACTGTTACTGTTACATTGAGTCGTAACTCCTCGTCTATTCTATTTATACGACAGGATCGAAGAAAGTTGCGACAAGATTCAAGCAACATAAATTTGTCATAGCATTATTAATAGAAGGCAAACCTTGAATCAGCGATTTTTGGTTTCTTTTTTTTTGATTTTTTTTTTTTTTTGGTTGTTTCAAATTTGTAAATTTTGCAGTTTTGGTGTTTTTCTCTTGTTGATTTGGGGTTTTTTTTCTTTTCTTTTAAGGTTACGTATTTCAGTTCTCCCCACTTTTCCCGCAAACAATGGGATGCCTTAGTGTGGTTATTTTTATTGGCAACAATGCCGTTTCTTATTGTTATCTTTTCTTTCACTATAACAACCCACACATTTAATTATAGACTTACAGACGAACAAGTTTCCCTTTTTTTTTTGTGGGACAGCAACAACAACAACAACAACAACAACAACCCGGTGATCTCCGATCGATAAAGCTACATCCCCTCCCCGTTCTTAAACCTCACAGTATAGTTATCTGTCAGGTTACCTGTCAACAGAATCTTCTCTCTCTCTCTCACACATTCTGCAAATGTATTTTATGTGCTAATTGGAAAGTTTCTGTGGGTTAACCGACAAGGGTCTAAGTTGCAGTTTTTTTTTCTTTTTCTTTTCATTTCTATTTTCATTGAATATTTTTTTTATAAACGCATTTTTAGTTGCCATAAATGGTGTAACAGACTGAGATTTACTAAGGCCATTGTAATTGTCAGATTTTCTGAGAGAAAATCTTTTTTTATTTTTATTTTAATTTTAATTTTTTTTTTTGTTAATGTTAATTTTTAATTTTATTATTAATGGTGGACATCTGCTTTTTAGTTTCTCTTTTGCTTCTCCTTTTTTTTTCTCCCTCCCTCCCTCACACACTCTTCTCCCTCAAGGAAATTTCTCACCACATATAATTACATCAATTTATAAACAGGGATCAATTATTAGATCATTTAGTTTAACCATCTACAACCACAAGAAATAGAGGATAACAAACCACTGAAATCTACACCAGACTCAACTTCAGATATTTTTCAAGTGTTTTTATTTTCGAATAATTTTTTTTTTTGGAACTTTAGTTTGCCTTAAACTGTGGAAAGACCATTCAACACTTTTTCTTTCGCAAAGGGTCACGCTTTTTTTTACATTTTTAAATAGCACCATCTTTCACGATACCAAGCAAGGACAAATAGTTAAAGGAGATAGCTATATACCACAGAGACATTCAGACACTCATACAGACAGACAGTTACACATAACTAGTTACTTTTAATTTATTTATAATTACAATGATTAGCAGTCTCACAAAGGATAAACATTCAACCAAGACCCACCATGATGGTGGCAACAAGATAATAGAAAAAGACACTACAACCACCACCAGTGTCTTGATGATGATTATTATGAGCGTATATCAATGGATCAGTCGATTTATCGGATTCCTATATGGCTTGATACCAGAGCAGGTGATTCCACAAGATCTTCCTGTTGCCACTCCAGCTGCAGATGAATCAACAACAGGAAAATCAACAACAACCGACAAGAAATCAAAAGCAAGAAGGAGAAAGAAGATAGCCTCACCTTCTCCTGCCAAAGCAAAGTTGTTCCCTTCTATCGAACATCCAGAAACAACAATTATTCATAACAATAAGCCAGAGGAGGTATTATCTAAGGACACTCATACACCACAAGCATGCTCGACGGGATTAACAACCAGATTACTTCCGTTCAAGAACGAAAAGGGTGAAATTGAATGGGCTTTCACAGACGATGTTTCACCAGGCCATGAATTAGATGCGTTTAAGATCCAACAACCCGCGAAGACCACTAACAACACCCTTGATTTATCACCAACCATTTCCAACACGTCTAATAGTTCCAACGATATGATAAAGGATCAGTCGGCTACCCCAGCAACCACCATGGGCGCCTCAGATGCCAGCACTTCTTTCATGACTCCAGAGGACGATAAGGACTCGATTTCCTCACAAGATAATATCGGAAGTCCAGGAGAAGATGGAAAAGTTCATCAATGTCCTCATTGTGATGCAACATTTAAAATTCGAGGCTACTTAACACGTCACTTGAAGAAGCATGCAGTCAACAAGGCCTATTCCTGTCCTTTCCATAAGATTAGTATTTACATTGACGAAAATAACATCACCCACAAATGCCATCCCAACGGTGGATTCTCCCGTCGTGATACCTACAAAACACATTTGAAATCTCGTCATTTCAAATATCCAAAGGGTACAAAGACGAAAGAACGTTCGACATCTGCGGGTGAATGTTCAATGTGTGGAGAGCCATTCCCTAATGCCGAAATTTGGTGTGAATTGCACGTTGAAGGTGGTGAATGTAAGTATCTTCCAGCGGGATTCAAGGGTAAGTCAAGGATCAAGAATAGATTAAGAAAGCAATTAGAAAAGAACAAAGAGGTCGATCCAGAATTATTGCCTTATGCATCAAAGGTTATCGATGAAGTGAATGGGTTCTCACGTTCCGGAAATCGTAAAGGTTCACACGAAATGGATACACCAGCTTCAATAACAAGCGGAACTACTCCATACGAATCTTCAACTTCACCACCTGATGGATATACGCCATTACCTAGCAAGTCTCCAGTGAGTTATATGCAACATCCCAGCCCATACGTCACATATCCTCACAAGCAACAACAACCGCAATCACAATTTCAAGCCAAGCCTTTGCCACCATCGTTTGAACAATTTGAAATAAGGCATCGTCCAAATGCTAATGACAAGATGAATGATGAAAATGACTACGATGATGCATTCTGTCTTGATATTGATCAGTTGAACAATGCAACGTTCAATAACTTCAATGAACTTGTGAATTTCGTCAAAATGAATCAAGGTCAATCTCCGCCAGTGCCAACAACAGCTGGATTGCACATCCCTTTCCATCCCCATCCCCATCAACATCCTCATCATGTTCGCCATCAACCACCACAACAAGCAACGCAAGTTATGTATCGCTTTTAGTGGCAGCAGTTGGTGAAGTATTTTGATGAAGGAATGATTGTAATTTACGCATTTTACGGAGACGCTTCTTATATTTATTTTTGGCCACTTGTATTATTTCATTAGATTTTGGTTTTTAGGAGATGGGGATTGACTTTTCAACTTTCAGTTTACTTTTTATGTTTGTATTTTGGTTATTTTTGCTTGCGTTTTGTTTGGTTTTGTTTTAGCGATCGTATATATGTGACTATAAAATTATATTTAGGTACTTCTCCTTTCATAATTGAATGCCTACTATATATTCATATACGTTTTAAAATTCTAGGAGAATATATCATCAATTGCACTAGACTTCTTTTTCTTCTTCTTTGACTTTTTCAGTTTCGATTCACCAAATATTGAGTCAATGGTTGACGAAGGTGTCACCGATTTTGATTTCCTGGAAGAGCTCTTAGCAATACTCCACTGGTCATCCAATGAGACAGTTGGCTGGGGTGTGCTCGATCTAGATTTTGCCAGTTTCTTCTTTTTCTTAGTAGACTTACCGAATACTTCATCTATACTTTGTTCTTCAACTCTCATTCTCTTTCCCACCTTTTCCTTCGGTTTCACCTCTATACTTGACCTTATTGGTTCACTGACACCCACTTCCACTTCGGGCTCCATTTCTGGCACATACTTTATTTCTTCCCCAAGATCATCCTGACCAGCATCTTCCAACTCATTTGCCGCATTCGTTGCGCCAACCGCTAGTATATCACCCATACGCTTGGTAGCTTTCACCCCGGGTATCTTCACCAACAAGTCGTATATTTTCGCCAACGATGCAAGCAAGGCAAACCCGAGATTTATAAATTGTCCCAAACAAAGGATGGAATTATATGCGAAATAGGCACTTTTACTCATAACCACCAATTTTTGACTTAGTTGAATAACTTCTTTCTGTTTATATGTAACGCGATCGCGATGCTTTGGATTTGTTATGAGCCGATTTATGTCAATTTGAAGTTTTACGATATGACGAAGGTGGCGATGGAACATGTTTAGATATTTGAACCATTGTGATTGTCGATGTTGGTTTTTGGATCGATGATGGAGGAGTGCGAGGATTTGAAATTCGTTTAGGAGAGATGTATAGGTTGTTGAGTTCATTTATTGTTGATTGCAGAGTAAGCGTAGGTGTATTGGTAGTGATGAGATGATTTGTGATGAGCAAAGTGGTGAAAAATATAGTCTAAACAAAAAAAAAATTAAAGATTGATCATCACAACCACCAGGTTAATTTAACCAACGAAAGTTCTTATAGAATAGGAAATAAACAGATATAACTAATGTCGGAGATAATATCACAAGTGAGGGCGCTTCTTGAAACATCCCAACCTGAAAAAGCGTTAGAAATCCTCAGTCCTCATCTCAATACCAACCTTGAAAACGTTCCTTTCTTATCCATCTTTGGTGAAACCCTTTTGGAAAATAATCAATTGGAAGAGGCATATCAAGTATTGCACAAGGCCTGCGAGTTAGATCCTGAAGGTACACAAGGAGTTGAGAAGTTTTTATACTTAGGTCAGATTATCGGTGGAAGAGATGGGATAAACTATTTAAATAACGGAATGAACAAGTTAATCGTTCAATTAGAACATTTCAATCAAGGAGATATAGATCCAGAATTGCTCAAATTATACGAAACCTCCGAGAAATTAAAGAAATGGATAATTGGGAAATTAAATCAAGGTATCTTTGCCCAAATAGAAATTTGGATGACTGATTTATGTATGGAACAAGAAGCAGAAGAGAAATGTAATGAATTGATTGCTTATTCACTTTCATTAGACCCAACTAATCCAGAAGCATACTCGTTACTCTCGTCAATCAGAATCTCCCAACAACGTAACGAAGAAGCAATCGAGGCATTAACCAAATCATGGGAAATTTTCCAGGCCAAGAAAACCGATTTAGAAAACTCAGCTAATCAATTAATGGAGGCTAATCAGGATGCATTTGAAGTGGGGATGGAATACGTTGAATTGATCCAACCTTTGTTAACCCTCTCAAGATTCGCCATGGAGTTGGAATTATACGATATTGCAATCACCATCGCCAGTAGTGTCCAGGATATAAATGATTCCATTTTGGATTGTTATTATATCGAATCATTGGCCAATTTGTTCAAGGCTAAGCAATTGTTATCCAGTGGGAATGAAGGTGATTATAGAGACATCGATATTGCAGTGTTGAAGAACTCGGGTAACCCTGAAGTCAAGAGTATTTTGGAAGAAGTTAAATCATCATTGACCCAAGGATATAAGATCGTCAATAGTGATGCTGTGGAGGAAGCTGACCCTGGGTTGGTTGAACAAGTCAATGAGTTGTTGCAAGCGGTTGGCGGTCCAAATATGAGTGAATTGATGCCTGCAAGACATGGTGATGACGACGAAGAAGGTTGGGAAGATGAAATTCAATCGGACAATGAACAATAGTAGTATAATCGCTTTTTAATAGTTAGTAGCCAAGGTATATGTACATTAAAATATAGAGATCGTAAATACATCTATCAATTTCGTGGCACTAAAGGTAGTGTTATATTCTTATTAATACACAAACAGAAATGTCTCTATATACCATTCATCTATACTATCTACAAATCCGGGTGTCAAATTAATTAAGCAAATTAATAACATTGGGAACATCCTTAAAAAAATCATAATTGAAAATATCAATTTGCATTGACTCAAAATATTGATCATATTGTTCCATAGTTTCTGAATTCACCGACCCACTAACCGATCCTGAAACATTCACATCATCTCCAACACCCGAAATCTGTGGCGAATTGTCGATATTCGCAATTGTCGTCGTTGCTGGTATACCAAGCGTTTCGGGAGCCAAATTGGGTGTCGTATTCTCTTGTGTAGTGGTTACGGATGGTTGATTGGGAGTTAGCTCTTCAGTCCTGGATTGTCGTTTAGGTGGAGGGTTTTCACTAGCTTTTGAGGAACGACGTTTACGAGTTTTCTTTTTATTCAATTTATTGATGAAATCTCGAGTTAATCGGCAAATCTCGTCCACGACTAAGAATGTGGGTGCAAATTTTTCCAATTCCGTTAAATAGGCTTCAAATTCAAATACATCGTTATATTGCTCGTATTCCTTAAATTTATATCTGGTCAAATGCGACCTAGCCTTTTTCTTTAATGCCACCGCCATAGCTAATGACATGCACCAGGGGATCATGGGAACATTGGTGACATACCGATCGTCCATATTAGAAATATACCATAGTATATTCAGACTAGCTTGAAGAGCTATACTTTCTGGAATATGATTAGGTATCTCCGGGTTATCATACTTTGCCTTTTGTGAGGCGAGGATGACCAAGTTATTCACCACCCGGGATATGAAATGGGTCGCGTCGGTGATATAGTCGCTGAATGCTTCAGTGGTTTTACCAATTTTGAATATCGAACCATCAGGATATCGTTGTCGTTCCAATTCACATAACTCAAATTCAATTTTTTGAAATTCATCAATATTGAATGCTTCATATCTCGCCACAGAGTCATTGACGGGAACATTATTATTATTAAACGGACGGAATACAGCAAAAAACATACTTTCTAAGTTTCTTGCAATTTGAACCATTTTCAAAAGAGTGATATTCTTGTATGGCAAGTCAACATTAAAATCCTCGGACTTAATAAAACAGGGTCTTGAATTAACTAACCCATTAAATCTATCAAATATATAACAAACCCACCAGATATTGGTTGAATGTTCTATAAATTCGGCCAGTTTCTGAGGGAGTCTCTTCATATGTATACCCATGGCCGTACTTATACCAATTGCGTCCATTAAATCATGAGCACTTTGTTCGTTGCCCAATCTATCGTAACCGAAATGCATCAGTAACAATAAGTGGATCATAATCCTGCTGAATTTATCCTCATCTCCTAACTGGGGCAATATTAACAATATTTGTCTTATTTTATACTCCAAATCAGTTAAAAATTTGACCAATTCGATATTATACTGTTCTTGCGTCATGTGAGTTATTTGTTCTCCCGTTCTAGCTACCGACCCATTGATGAAAACCGGCTTCAAAATGGGTTCAGCAAGCTTATCTTTGGCAATGGCTAAAATCATGGAATATATCATCATGTTTTGTGCCTTATTATTATTGTATTCTTCCCAAAACACATGATCTAACACTATAGGAAAGATTGAGTTTATTTTATAAAAGTACAAATTCAACAAGTTTAATTCATCCTCTTTCGTCAACGGGAATTCTGGACTTGATAACGTAAAAGCATTGATCGATAATAGGAACTTATAAACCTTTTCCGACCTTATGAAAAACCGTTTTTCAATATCACTACCAAAATGCTTCACTTTGTAGCTGGTTTTCTTGTTACTATCTTGTTTACCAGTATTTACAAACACTCCTGATTCATGCCAGATCGATTTATCCTTATCCTGCGATGATATTATTACTTTTGGATGTCCATGGAACAAATATTGGAAAGTGGAATCCAGGTCACTAGAAATATTAAAGTTGAATGCATCGTGCAAAAACTGGGGTGTAATTGTTGACATATCCATTACCCCAATTGGGAGTGACCCAATTGATGATGCTGAACTAAATCTTCTAGACGGGACATTGGACGAAAAGGAGGGAGTGGGGATATTTGACAAGATTGTTTGCAGTTGGAGATTTTCAAAGCTAGGGGTGTTTGAAGTGAAACTTCGGGTTTGTTGCTGTGGTTGTTGTTGTTGTTGTAGTAATTGTTGTGGTTGTAGCGGCGGTTGTTGTGGTGGTGTAAACTGGTGTTGTGGTTGCTGTAGTGCAACCTGTTGATCTGGTGTTGAGTCTGAAGAATTTGGTTTAACTAATGAACAGGATAACTTGTGTTTTTTGCAGTTTAGACATCCCATAGTTTCGTAATCGGCCGCTGTTATGTCACATTTTGTTCGTTTGACCCGACAATTTGAACAACATCTGAATGTCCTCTTTCTTGTTTTATAATTGGAATCAAATGCTGGAAACACAAACATGGTATAATTGATACCTGGATGGATATATTGCAAAAAATTCCTCAAGGAATAATCACTACCTTGCATATACCTTGTTTTATATAAATGATAAATTTATTTTAATTAACCCACCACCCACATTCATCCCCAAACAATCTATGCGAAGGCTTTAAACATTTTTTAGTGAAATCCAAAAAAGAATGCAAAAATTAATTAATTAGTAATTTAATCAAACAGGGAAAAAAAATAAAACTCGCAACAAAAACAGCATAAAAAAATAATAGGAAGAAAAAAATATTGACAGTAGACTATATGCACACCCCATCAACAGTTACTGGATCATTCGTCTTATTTGATGCTACTTATCCACTGGTCCAAATGAACCCCAACAACAATCGTTACCATCACAAGCTATTTTATTGATCCTCAAACCCCTTCTCCACCATTATGTTGGGCAATGCTATTGTTGGAGATAATGAGAACAAAGAAGAATCTACTAACACGTCCGCACATTATTGTATTTTTAAAGAAAAGGAAATAAACTCCCGAGATCTAGCGCAACAATTCTTTCCGGGATCACTTCCTCATTGGGAAGTGGCATCTTCGCGATAGCGAGTTTTAGCAACTTCCAACGCCACCACCACCGCACCTTAACCTAATATAGACAATGGGGAGAACCCCAGTCAAAGTTGTTACCGAAGACACTTATACAGTTACAAAGAGCGGACAAATGGACTTCATGCAAATGACACAGTACCATTTCTTATATGCACCTATTAATCAAATTAACAGCCGTCTTTCGAGAATTTCATTCATGCTGATCAAATCAACAGCCATCTTTCGATCTCATTCATTAGACACGCAGAATCGGAGCGGTTGGTTGATTAGTTCAACAATGGTCGTTGAAAATCCGAACAGAGAGGGGTATTTGAATATTTCGTAATAGTTTAGTAATCCAGCAATAACCCATCAAACATCAAAAGTAACCAATCTCTAACGTCGGCTTTCATTACGATAAAAAACAGAACCACCAATAACGGAACGGTCTTCCCCATTTTTTCCCGAATTAATCGATAAGCGAAGTTTATCATAATGGCTTGCCAGCACACCTAGTTAACAAAGTTCAAACCCGGGTATGGGTAATTGTTGCTCAGAAGTCCGAATCTTGCCAAAATAATTTCTCACCATTACGAAGATCTATGTTCCCCTCCTTCCATGCATTCCGCTGATTTGAGAATTCATCGTTACAATACGGTTGATAAGACTATAGATATATTTCTTTTGCATTGTTGTTGATTGGATCAACCAACAATGCCAGTTACGGAATCCTGTTAACCAAATATCTAGAATTGATCTTGCTTGACATGATACAATGAGGAATGGTGTTCTGCCTCAACCATGGACTCTAGTCTTTTTATTTGTTTGTTACCCGGTATTCTTAACGAACCCAGAAAAAAAAAAGAAAGCAAAGATTACTTTTGCAGCTTTACAATTAACATTAACAATACCCTATTGAAAAACTAACCCCACTCACTTAATCAAACAACCATGACAACAAACCATAGGCCCACATTAGAATCCAAGCGAGGGAAATCCATCAACATTCGTGATTCGATAGTCCATGCTCGGGCGTTACCCCAACAAACCTCCTTAAAATATCGACAGGATATTCCTGAACCAAAAGCCCGCGATGCAGTAGCTGAATTGAAGGTAGAACTTAAACGACAACGAGAGGATTTGAGAGATGACTCAGGAGATCAAAAGAGGAGTCGAATTGGAGATGATAGTGATGATCGTGTAGCAAGCGTTGCTAAAGAAGAAGTGGTGGACGGTGAAAAAGAAATTGAGGGACGAGTGGATGGAGATCATCAATCCCAAACGAGTTCAAATGAGGAAAAGCAAGAAGGGGAACGCAAAGAAAGTGATAACGAAGACCAGAGTGACCAATACAGTGATGAAGACAATAGTGATCAATACAGCGATGAAGACTGTAATGACGATGGCGATGATGAGACAGAATTACTACTTGCAGAAATTGAACGGATACGAAAGGAACGACAACAAGCACAAGAACAAACGGAGAAAGAAAAAGTGCTAAATTCAAATCCATTATTGGACCTATCCAAAGATGGGAACACGTCCAAAGCTAATAAGAAAAAAAGTTGGAGACTGACTACTTTTAATAACAATAAGAAGAAGAATGAACACGATGATCAGAAGAATACCTATACTACCGATACATTAAATTCAGAATTTCATCAAAAATTCCTATCGAAATATGTAAGATAAATATAATCTATCATGTTAAGCAGTCCATAAT
>JAKUCC010000033.1:0-41997 GCA_030563365.1 Hemisphaericaspora xylanilytica | reverse complement strand
TTAAATGATCAATGTGATTTTTCACAGTACCTCTATTTCTCTTTCTCTTTTTGGTGGTTTTTTGGTTTTAACGAGTTCGATTCGTTCACTAAACGCTTATATACTATATAAAAACAAACAGTCATGTGTGATGTTGTCTTAGGTGCCCAATGGGGTGACGAAGGTAAAGGTAAATTAGTTGATTTATTATGTGATGACATTGATGTATGTGCCAGATGTCAAGGTGGTAACAATGCTGGTCACACTATTGTTGTTGGTAAGGTCAAGTATGATTTCCACATGTTACCTTCTGGTTTGGTTAATCCACACTGTAAGAACTTGGTTGGATCTGGGGTTGTTATTCATGTTCCTTCATTATTCCAAGAATTGGAAAACTTAGAAGCAAAGGGATTAGATTGTCGTGATCGACTTTTTATCTCATCTCGTGCTCATTTAGTGTTTGATTTCCATCAACGTACTGATAAATTAAAGGAAGCCGAATTATCGGAAAATAACAAATCTATTGGTACTACTGGTAAAGGTATTGGTCCAACTTACTCTACCAAGGCCTCAAGATCAGGGTTAAGAGTTCACCACTTGGTGAACCCAGCTCCAGAAGCTTGGGAGGAATTCAAGACTAGATATATGAGATTAGTCAACTCGAGAAAGAAGAGATATGGTCCATTTGATTATGATTTTGATGAAGAATTGGCTAGATATGCCAAGTATCGTGAAGAATTAAGACCATTTGTTGTTGATTCAGTTACATTTATGCACGATGCGATCAAGCAAAACAAAAAAATTTTGGTTGAAGGTGCCAATGCTTTGATGTTGGATATTGATTTCGGTACTTATCCATATGTTACTTCTTCTTCAACTGGTATTGGTGGTGTTTTGACTGGGTTGGGTATTCCACCAAACACCATTAGAAATGTGTATGGTGTTGTTAAGGCTTATACCACCAGAGTTGGTGAAGGTCCATTCCCAACTGAACAATTGAATGAAGTTGGTGAAACTTTGCAAGATGTTGGTGCTGAATATGGGGTTACCACTGGTAGAAAGAGAAGATGCGGTTGGTTAGATTTGGTTGTTTTGAAGTATTCTTCATTGATTAATGGTTATACTTCTTTGAACATTACTAAATTGGATGTTTTGGATAATTTCAAGGAGATCGAAGTTGGTATTGCTTATAAATTGGATGGTAAGATACTTGATAGTTTCCCAGAAGATTTACATGATTTGGCTAGAGTCGAAGTTGTTTATCAAAAGTTCCCTGGTTGGGAAAGTGATATTACCAAGGTTCAAAAGTATGAAGATTTACCAGAAAATGCAAAGAGTTATCTTAAATTTATTGAAGAATATTTGGAAATTCCAATTCAATGGGTTGGTACTGGTCCAGCAAGAGAATCAATGGTTGAAAAGCCACTTAATTAGGAGTAAAGCATTGTTTTGCTTTTAATGGTTGTTCTAACAATCATATAAATATACAGTTATAAATAACATAGTTTATATAAACATACATTACTTGAGAATATTCTGTACGATTAACAATATAAAATTGAATTAACTTGATACTATCTAATTGTACTGTGTAGAGTATGAGCGTGTGTCTGTGTGTGTGTGTGTGTGTTTAGTAGTGTATGTATAGAATTGGGGGGTGGTCATTAATAAAAATGTTTGTGTAGTGAGTGTTAAAATTATTTTTTATTTTTTTTTACTTAGATTAAATTTAGAATCTCCTTAATCTGTAACTTTAAAAATAAACTGCAAATCTCCACAAATTTGATTGAGTTTACATATTACACCTTCACCCTTTACTTAACACATTACTATTACTACTACTACTACTACTACTACTACTACTAACTACTATTACTGCCCACTACTATTCACATTATATTCTAATCTATACGCTATCAGTCATTAAATCTAAATATATCTAGACATCCGAACAAGACTCACACAAGGAAAATCTCACTCACACAACCTCCACTTGGCTTATAGTCTTTTATCATCATTACCATTCAGTCAACCAGTTCATGTTGCACTTACTAGTTTATATTCCTAATAACAAAGATATACTACCAATAGAATCTATTCACTAGACATACCATTCTATATTCACATTTGTATATCTTTGCATTTTCATCGGTTTCACGATTTATTTTGATTTCTTTTTGCATACGTACTTTATTGACTTAGACTGGTAGTTTAAAGGGGGGTGGAAAAAGCGACAATGGATTTACTACTATCTACCCAAGAAACTGGTAGTATCAGATGTATGTATATTAATTTGTTAGTAATTTTGACATTTCCACATTGACAATTACTAATCAAGACAAAATAGTCGTTAGAGTATCCAAACCAAATAGCCACAATGATATGGTGGATATCAAAGTTAAAAATGAATTTTGTATTGGTGGCAAAGACAATTATATTCAAAAGATTGGCAACTTCAAATTCCAAAATAAGCTTCATTTGTTGATAGTTAGAAAGAATGGGTTAATCCAATTATACAAGAAGGAACAATCAAAACATCAAGGTACTTACTATCAATTATCAAAGGAATGGAAGAACTCAATCTTAAACCAAAATGATTCCATTGTTGCTCTGGGGTTCCTTAATAATCAATATCTTTATAGTTGTTCACGTGAAGGAAAGTTGGTTATTCGCGATTTAATTAATGATGATGCTGATGAAGGTTATAAGGTATACCTTATCCAAAATCCAGTGGCAAATATCGATCTTCAGATTAATGATAGAAATGGAATAACAGTTGTAAGTTGTGGGAAGAATAATGAAACTAAACTATATGAAATTGAAAATACTGCTAGATCAATTCACCACCACCATCATCATCATCACCATCATCATCATCATCCTCATGGTCATGGCACTCGACGCCATCCTATCCCCACAATTTCCCCGTCTCAAGAATCGGCAGCAGATTTAACATTTGGATCGATTTTGATAAATAGACCATTGCGAAGAACGTATACGAATTTGAATTTGCGTGTCGAGTATTCTACTCAACCTAATTCCGATCGGCATGTGATGACCCTCTCACCGTTTTGGAGTTCATGTACTCATTTCCTGGATTTCATCTACAATGCCCAGTCTTTGGAAAAGATATGCAACTGGAATATCTCAATCTGCATTGTTGGTGGATATATTGTTTGTGGGAGTCAATTTGGGAAATTGTCACTCTATAGTGCAGTTGAAGATTGTTATCCCATAAAAGTTATACCAGTATCCCAATTTCCAATCGTTAATATGAAGGAGTTGAATAATGACCACATTATATATAGTGATTCCATGTGTAAAGTTGGAATTGTCAAGTTATCTACTATGGAAGTTATAAATCATTATGATAATTTAATGATTGGTCCCATTAATTATTTCCAATTTATTGCACCAACAATTTTAAAGAAACGGAAAATCAGCGGGGATAGATTGAGATTTGATCCGATTTATACCATGAGCACAACAATTGATAAGAGGTTCGTGATTTATAAATTGTATGACGATAATAGTTTTGAATTATTATTGGATGTGAAATTATTTGATTCTTTGGTTCCATGCATTAGTATCCTCAAAAAGAAATCAAAAACAGAATATGAAATTCTACAATCATTATTTGGCATTCACGATGAGGATCGAGATGAAGGAGCAATAGTAGCCAAGAAAAGAAAGTTGTCAGGAGAATCAACAGCTTGCGAATCTTCTCCATTACCTTCTCCACCAAATTCTCACGATCATACCTGGCAAAATGACATGATTGCTGAAGACGATAACATCCAATATCCACAAATTACCCCATTCACCTCGTTTTCAAATGTTCCTACAACCCCGCCAATTGCTATACATAATGGTAATGATGATAGAACCGCCAATGTGACCCACCATGATGATGATGATGATGATGATGTTTACGAAACTGACGATGATAAAGAGACCTTTAAGTAGCACCTTCTAAATGTATACTATAATGTATATTCGAATCATTATATAAGTTGTTAGTATATATTTTGAAAAAAGAATTATTCCGATTTATCCAATTGATCAAGGAATTTCTTGAGATTAGGCATCGACTTCCATTTCCAAGTATTAGTCAATGACCCCTCTTCCTTCCTTACTGGTTTTATGGTCAATCGACGTGGAAGTTCAAACTTAATTCCATGCCTTCTTTTCTTGATTATTGTCTCTTTGTCAATTTTGGTGGAGTAGTAATAATTTGGATTACTGTATTCGAGATCTTTGGCATCATAAAAGAGAATAGTCTCTTCATAGGGAGGAAGGGTGACGTAAGGATTGATAAAGTCAACCTCGTGATCGTTTTCGTGGTTATTTGGTTTGGACGAGTTATCGACAAGATCCGTTGTGCTTTTGAAAAGACCAGTTATGTTTCCAGAAGTTTTGGAATTGATTATCATGGTCAGCTAAGAGTTTTCAGTTGATCCTAGTAGTCGTGGTGTTTGTAGTGGTGTTAGGTGGTGGTGGTTTGTGGATTGGGTGCAAAAAAAGGAAGCAAGAAGCAAGAATAAATTGGCAGTCAAGAAAGGTCGTGCGAAGTCGCCCAAAATAGAACGATCAAAGTTGAAAATCTCTCCACCAATTTTGTTGCCACTACAAGACCGCAAATCAACAATCGATAAGAAAGGCACCACATTGACGAAAACCATGTCATATAAACTCAATTGTACATTGTCAGGTCATGAACAAGACGTCAAGGACCTTTCAGTCACCCCAGAAGACGTTCTCATCTCAGTTCTGAGAGACTCAACCACCCGAATCTGGCCCCACACCAACTACTCCAACTCCGATTCAACAATTATATTCCACTCACCAACTGCCTCATTCATAAACTCGGTCGAATACATCCCAGGTCATAACGACCATGAACCACTAATCGCCAGTGGTGGACAAGACGCCATGATTTATTTGAATGACGTGTATCCGAACTCCAAAGACACTGAGGGGAAGTATCAATTGATTGGCCATGAGGGGAACGTGTGTGCATTGCACTATTCCCAAGGTCAATTAATCTCTAGTTCTTGGGATTCGATGGCAAAAGTATGGAATTTGGGCGAGTTTGCGTCGAAGTATGACTTGCGTGGACATGAATCTTCAGTTTGGGATTGTAAAGTAGTGGATGCCGAGCATTATTTGACTTGTTCGGCTGATAAGAGTATTAGATTATGGAAGGGTCAGTATGAAATTAGAAGATTTTTGGGACATACTGATGTTGTTAGGAAGTTATTGCTCTTGCCAGGTAATAAACAATTCTTGTCGTGTGCCAATGATGGGACGATTCGAATGTGGGACTTGGAATCGGGAAAGAATGTGAAAACCCTTCATGGACATGAATCGTTTGTGTATGATTTGAGCTTATTGCCTAATGGTGATATTGTATCCACTGGAGAAGACAGAACTGTTAGGATTTGGGATAGCGAGGGAGAAATAAAACAAGTTATCACCTTGCCTTGTATTTCAGTATGGTGTGTGGTTGTATTATCAAATGGCGATTTTGCCGTAGGTGGATCAGACGGAGAAATCCGTATTTTCACAAATGATGAATCGAGAATTGCACCACAGGAAGAATTGGTGCTGTTTAAACAAGCAGTTGAATCGTCTGCGATTGCTGAGCAATCATTGGATGAATTACACAAAACCGATGTTCCAGGATATGAAGTGTTAGATCTTCCAGGGAAGAAAGAAGGCGCAACCATAATTGTCAAGAACTCGGCCGGAACCATTGAAGCCCATCAATGGTCAGGAGGAGAATGGCACAAAATTGGAGATGTCGTTGGATCGGCAGCTTCAGGAAAGAAGCTGGTTTATCAGGGTAAAGAATATGATTACGTGTTTGATGTTGATATTAAGGATGGCGAACCTCCCTTGAAATTACCATATAATGCAAATGAGAACCCATATATTGTGGCTGAGAAGTTCCTTGTGGATAATGATTTACCTTCGACTTATGTTGAAGAGGTTGTCAGATTCATAGAGAAGAATACTGAAGGATTTAACTTACAAGAGGGGTCGGGAACGGCTCCTGATTCCACTGATGGCAGCAGAGTGATTGATCCGTATGCTGATGCATATGTCAGACAACAAAAATTGGATAATTCTTTAAAAGTTATCCCTGAAAAGACCTACATCTCATTTGTGGATTACAAGAAGGACCTGCTTGTGAATGGTTTGAAAAAGCTCAACCAATCTCAAGAAGAATCTGTGCAATTTTCAGCTGAACAAATTAGTACCATTGCAGACTATCTTACTGATTTGAATTCCAAACAAGCGTTGGCATTGATTTCAAAATTCTCCTATCATATTATTCAAAAATGGACACCAACTGCAAAGTTAATAGGGTACGATTTGATCAGAATAAGTATTCCTCGAATTACAACTGTTGATTTGATCAATTCAACGGAAGCCGCCGAAATCATTTTGGATGTTTTGAATTCTGGATTCAATCACGTCAATGAAGAAAATACTTCGTTATTGATGATGTTGTTAAAGGCATTGAACAACTTGATTGGAACTACATTGTTCATTCAATTATATATTGATCCAACTGACGACGGAAAGAAATATCAATATAATGATTACTTTAAGAAGCTATTATCTGATATAGAGGCGGTTTTGACCAAGGTATCTCCGACCAACAAACTATACAACACTACCATGACTTCACTTGCTACATTGATTTATAATTTGTCGGCATATCATGTCAAAACCGAAGGGTTAAAGTCAAACCCCTCATCTGCTATTCCTATTGTTGGAATTATGAAGAAGATTGGTGACCAAGTTGTGGAGTCAAACAATGAAGCTGCTTATAGATTTACAGTCGCTTATGGAAACTTGAAACACACCAAAGCATATCCCGACGCTGATTTACCGCTGTGGTTAATTCAAGTGGGGAATACTTATGCCTATGGTGAACAACGATTCCTTGATTTGATTTCCGATTTAAAATTATTATAAAGGAAAAGAAAACTACCCCTATCCTCTCTATATTCTTTATAGATCAACCTAATATACAATTATACAAATTAGCTCAACGCCATTTCGTTTCATCAAAAGAATAATTCAGGTACTTTATGAGCATATTGTACCAATTTTTGAGCAACGTCTAAATTTAAATTATCACTCAATTCAATAACTGAAAACACATGTACCATCAAATTCGTGCTGCTCACTTTTCCAATAATTTCATAATTCTTGGTAATGTTCATATCCACTTCTGGTGGGATTTGTAAAGTGATGGGACCATTGCTGATTAAGGTTGCCGTATTTGAATTTCTATCGAACGATTCACATTTCCCGATTATACGGACTAATTTCCCCTGGTTTGCTTGTAGTAATGTAGAGTCGATTCTTATATTAGCAGCTTCCATTCTGTGAGATTGATTGATGTTCTTTGGTGAGTTGTCTGAATGAGAAAGGTGAGGGAGGAACGCGTTCTTCTATTTTTTATTTTTGTTGGTTGACGTGTTTTGGCGATGTCGTGTACCTGTGTCATTTTTTTGTGGTTGCGAAAATCAAGATTGAGGTATACTGGGTGCAAATGTTTGTCCTTACATACAAACACAATCTCCCTTTTATTCTTCATTATTCATAATACCCATTCTGAATACAACTTACTCATTTAATTAACAATGTTCTCACAACTCAAGACTCAATTTACTCATACAAAGAAATCCCTCGCAAAATCCATGCAATCCGATGAAACCACTTTCAGTCAAAGATTCACCAAACTGTGCACTCACTCAAAAGCACAATTGAACACAGGAATTGAGTATCTTAAAACATCAATTACTAAGATAGATTGGTTTCCGAAAATGAAGAATACACGGAGAACTTCTGAGTCAGAAATGGAAGACAGAGAGGAATCAAAAATTCACACCAACATACCAGCCTCAAAACCCCAGTCTGACATGATTGTCAGCTCCCCAGAAACAATTATCTCTACCACAGAAATAGCAACCTCCCCACCAACCAATCCTACAGAAACTTTATTTTCTCCACAAGCAAAACAAGTTCATTTCCGACGTTGGGAAACAGTGCAACCGTTCGACAAGAGGGATCCACCAAGGGTCGTTGGATGGAGTTGGGAAAAGGACCGAAATACCACACAAGACCCACCGAAGGGCATCCTTAAGCCCTATGACAATCGAATCCCAGAAAGGGAGAAGGTGGTTGATATTCTTAGAAGGAAATTTCGTCGATGGGGGTTGAATATGAGGATATCGTTTATACGGACGAGGAGGAGAACTTTGAACATGTTAAAGTGGAGTCGTCATCATACCTCGAAATTGATAGAGAGTATTAGGGAATCTCTTGAACAAAAACGAAAGGTAGCATTGTGGTACTGGGGGTGTTATGGGATTTCTTTCCTGTGGTTCAGACATCTGGAGGAATTTTGCTGACAAGTATAGGATGGGTATTTCAGTCAGTAGAAGACTTTTTACTTATGAAAGCTTTACATTTGAGGATTTAGGGGATTTTTTGAAGATTAAGAGATAAATCAATAGCGAAAGAATAAGCTGTTTAATTGTTGATAATTCAGTTGTTTGTCTTTGTTGTTCTGGTTTATACTGTCCAAAATGGTTTGGGATCCTGGAGTTTTCCAAAGGTCTTTACAGAGAGAGATTTTGTTTGTTTAGAATGGGGCATGGTTCTTCTCTGGTTTAGGGGCCAGCTGGAAGGCTGTTCCTTGTTCTTAGAAACTTGCTTCTTGTTTCGACATTGGGGGTTTTTGGGTTGAAAGGAAATCGAGGATGATTCAGATATGGGTCTTGATTCATCTTGCATATTTGGTAGATCTAATTTGGCGTTTATTGGACGTAGGGCGTTTTTTGCGTCTACGACCTTCTATCGGTTGTTTGATTTAGATGCTTGTTGGTTTAAGCTTACTAATTATTACTTAAATATGATAAAAATTTGGTGAGAGATTTCAGTAAATGTTGCACTCAGCTCTATTTGAGATTAGCCAGTTAATCGCCACGAGCATTCAAGCTATTCACAAACCAAAGTTAGTAGTTACAACAAGTTAGGGCGACCGCATAATAAGTGGGTTATCTCGAGAACAATCGATTTATAGCTATCTAGGTACCTTACGTGCCAGATGGTTTGTGTTTTGTGGTCGGAACCAAACAATATAATGTCACGTGGGTGTTGCAAAAAAACACGAAAAATGAAAAGAATTAGCAGTCACAAAACCGCCACGAACTGCAAGAACGGTCCCTTGGCCCAGTTGGTTAAGGCGTGGTGCTAATAACGCCAAGATCAGCAGTTCGATCCTGCTAGGGACCATATCTTTTTATATTTTTGGACTGGGTTGAATCCGAACTATTGTATTAGAGTATCGGGAGTGTACGAACTTAAAGATGCTCAGTAGTATGGGTGTATTCTGAGATAATTGTTGAGTGAGAGTTTACTTATGGGGAAAAAATGAAAAAAGTGACAAACACCTGACCAGAGGTATTGGGCTTTAAACAAGCTATAGTTTTTTAAGTTGGGTTTATATTCTCATGAGGCTTCGTTCAATTGAACTAAATGAATGTCACTTGATGGTGCTGAAATAAGTTGCTATTCTCTTGAGCTTGATATAGGATGAGGTACAATGAAGACTTTATTGAACATTAGGGTACGGTGGTGAGAAGCATTGCACATTATCTAGCTGGATTTTCATCGTTGAGCTAAACCAAAAGAACAGTTAAGGGAATGGCAATCAACAAAAAACTGGCTGGATGAACTAGGAGGGTTTTCCGGTAGGAATTTTAGCACTTCCTCTTGATTTCACTTGCGTCACTGAAATGTATTTGGTACTGTGGAAACGATCTTGTAAGCACATTACGATTTTTGTCTCAAGAGTGAAAGAGAAAGTAGACTAATTTAAAATGTGAGGACAGAGATTGGAGAGCTTAAACAAGAATCTTCCTATAAATCTCAATTATACAACTCGTTGACAACGAGATCTAGGCTATTGGTTGACACACAATTCCATCCGTTGTCATTGTGACAGAAGAACAGCATAAACAAGAAAATCTCTGGTTCCCGATATCGGAACTAGAGACCTCAATCAGGTATTGAGGTAGGAAGCAACAAGCATTAAACGCTCATGGAAAATAGTTGAGCATGACTTCTATTGGGATACGTTGCATGTATTCACTTTGGTGATCTCACTCAGGTATTTCCCCGCCGATTTAAGAAACAGCATTCACCTTAAAACTATCACCGTTAGACAACAGAACTTGAAGTAGTTGAATATACCACTTCATCCAGGGAACCAGTTGTGTAGTAGAGTTAAAAAGACCAGACATTTCTCGTGCAAAGCAGCTCAATGATGTCATTTTAACCGATCGGTGTTAAAAGACAATAAAAAGGGGGCATTCTTGCCGCTAACTTATTGCCATTTTCGGACTTGATTGAGACTCCTCTGAATCTCAACCCCGCCGCCGAAACAATACTGAGTGAAAAAAGTCCGAAAGTTTAAAGAGCAAAAAAAAAAGTCTTACGATTTGTTTCGGTGTTCCTTCATCTACATAGAGATTAGATACAGATCTTTGTTTATCATCATTTGCGGCTTGTAAGATCTAGCTTGAACATTATTGATCTAATCAGATCCAATGACCTGTCTGAGATTGCATGATTGGTTGTCATGCGTATTGGGAAGGTCCATTGATTGATACTCAGCCATAGTGGCATGTGATCAGGTGTAAAAGTGTTGGTACTGCATATAGATTACCTGCCCCACACTTCCAAACTGCGGGAGAGAATATTTTTAAGGCCGGTTGCTTTTGCACAACCAACACCCGCAACATCAAAAGATTAATAATGAACCTCAATTTTACCCATAAAAAAATACAATTCTCCCATTTCTTGTTTTTTTAACTATACCGTTATTCATACCCATTATCATGATTAGAAGACTCGGACAAAGGCATCTAAAGGCACTAAAGAGGATACCAATCGCCAGGTATTATGCTATCAGTGCCGCGGGCATTCCATCCCACACAACCAATTATTTTGCAGCTGCAAACGGGATGGTTGGCCACGAGACAGCACTCCCAGTAGTGAACAGTATTTATTCCCAATATTCATCAAAATCCCAGCATCAACATCCTGCATTACCGTTTAATGTTAATTGTCTTAATCATCAATCAAACGAACGACCCATTGTTGATTCGTTTCTTGAAGCGCAATATCTATACCATATTCACAAACAACCATTTTATTTCGAAGACACTAAACACAAGTATTCAGCACAGCTAATAACATTCTTCTCCGATTATTACAATGAGTTGATTAGGTTGAGGGACTTTGTAAGTATTCATAGTGGTCATGAATATTTCGATCTTCCAAGAGATAAGCTTATCAGGTTAATTGATGAGTTTAAAGAAACTACTAAATCGAGGAAGATCAACAGGATGTGTGATACTTTGATTGAAATGCTCAGTGAATCATATCATAAACAGTTAATAGAAATATCACAATCCATAGAAGAAACAAATCGTATTTTGAGTCTTTTTGAACATAAGTTAGATTACTTTGTTGATTTGGTAAAACTCTACTATACCATAACGAACAAGTTTGAGAATATCTTAACCTTGGGGGAGTTGGCCACTTATTTATCGAGGGAGGTTGAAAGTATCTTCTTTGCATCAGAATTTAATCAGGATTTTTTTGAATCAGCAATTTTAAAGTACAGGTTGCTGAAGCTTATTGAAATCCTAAATGAACATCATGATACGTCTACCGAAATATTAACCAAAATAATCAATCATCCACATTTAGAGCACTACATCTATATACTAGATGTGCAGTCTAGTAGCGATCACTACTCGGTTGGATTCTCGAATCGTTATTACTTGAATATGTTATTAAGCACTGGACTTATTTCAAACTGTGATGACTACTACAATGCTGCACCTCAGTTATTCCAATTAACACAAGACTCCAAACAACCAGAAATCATCAGGACTGCGGCTTTGAACGTGTTGGAAGAATGGACTAGTTTTATTGCTTCCAATAGAAATGTCCAATTTGACAGCAATCCATTGGCGAGAGTTTACAATGTATCATCTGATAGCCATTCGAATTACATCTTCAGCAGTTTGCTATTAAACCAAATCCCATTAGAGGATTACATTCATAACAGTTCCGGAAGCTTTGAAGAAAGATTGATCAGCGCATTCCAATTGGTGTGCGACCATCATCCGGCAATTAGACATGAATTATTTGAATATTTAACCGCCGAACAGTTTAGAGACATATTTAATGTTTCTGTCATGGTTAGATATTTCAAATTACGCAATGTTCCGTTATATAAGTTAATTGCCAAAGATTCTAAAGTGTTCAAATACAGGGACAGTCTTCAAGGCTTACAAAACAAGATTGGTCGAAAGTTTGGGGATTTGAATGCAAGCGAATTTGATGAATTAATGAGTGAGTTAAATCCCGGGTTGGCTACATGTTTAAAAGAGGGTTTTATAAGAGATAATTTATTTATATTAGATGATCTTATTGCTCGCGGGATTTGATTGCAATATTGTTATGTTTTAAGTAGGTTTGTAGTTAAATGAATTACGAATTTGATAACGATTCTAGTGTAGATTAGTATGAACTGTACGAGTCATATTCAGAAGGCAGTCCATTTTACGACATATATTGGTTCGTCCGTATATATCGTGAAAAACCAACAAGGAGAGTTACAAAGCTATGATAGAGGGTAACGTTCACAATTTATTCATGTATCCACAAGTAGAATGGGAAGAAAAGTGTGGTGGTTAATTCCAGGAGGAAATTCCCGGTTATCGGCTATTAGTGAAAACCCCCATACTTCCTGCATATAAGAAATATAATCAGGGTGTAAGTCTACATGAACATATGAATAGATAATGTGTCTGGGGGTTATATTTGTTCTTATAAAGGATAAAACATAAGTTACTCATCATAATGGTTAATCCTACCAAAAGTGAGTGAAATTTGGGTTAGATTTAAATAGATATGGATGGAGATAGTATTCCCGACGACATGCTTAGTATGTCGTTCGGAAATTTACAGATGAAAAATGTCTCCTCTTAACCCTTGTAAATGATTTCTCCACTTTGTTATCCTTAGTGATTATTTGATTGATTAAGGGGATTTATATAGGCTCCTATCATCATTACATTTGCAACTCCTCTTTTATTTTGATGCTATTTTTAAGTACCCGCTAGGCTTTATATCGATAATATCTTTCTTAATCCATTGCTTTATATTCCCTAATTATCCATCGGAAGTTTGACTTTATCAAAGACCATGCTACTGAAAAAGCTATTGAATCATTCAAAAAGATCAGCAATGATACGGTTTACAGTAGTCCCTGGAGTACGCAAGCAATTGAGATGTGTCTACAGGATCACGGGCTGCATGAGTGAATACTCAACCAGTAGCACCATGTTCGCAACAAAACCAACCCGACACCTTATGTCAAGAAATTTTACCACCAACTCATTTAACAAGAACAATCAAACGGACGATGACTATGATATCGACTTTATCACATTGAAGAGAAGATTCAAAAAGCATAAGAAGTGCAAAGCTGAAAAATGTCCATTGTTGGAGTTTAAAGTTCCGGAATTTTCAATCCCATACTTGGACAAATCGCAATATCTGGTGTTATTTGATGAAGCAACAAAACCAATATATGACGATTTTTATGAACGATTAAAAGTAAATCAGTCGGAACTACCATTTACAGTACAGGAGCTAAAGGAGTTTTGTGAATACGCAGCATCAAATAGCGACTATTCGTTGGCGGAAACCTTGTGGTCTTTTGCAACCAACTATCCACTGTCATCTGTAAATGAAAATATGATAATCACATTCCAGTCTCTTTTAGAGGCACGCCCAGTATTTGAGTCGCACTTCAACACAGTTTTATATCAAATTGCTGATGTCACATTGCAATTGGAAGGGTTTTTTACTACTGGTTTATTTTGGTTCACCAATGAATTACTGGAATTGGTACAATTCAACTCAAAGAAGGAAGTAGCGAAAGCAATTGATAAAATACTCGTTCAATATCAACGTCAACAATCACAGCTCCCTAAAAAGATTGATTCAAAGAACTTGAAGATATCATTCAAAATAACAAGATGGCAGAAAGTGGGCGAAATTTTAGATTCACTTAATTATCCAATGCTGGAGATTAGTTACATTATGAATTTGAGTAATTTTGAAGAATCTAATCATAAAATAAAACAGGCAAATTTTAGCATGGATCCGCGCATGACAGGATTCCTCCATTACCTCTCGAAAACAGATATATTACACTCACCAGAAGGTAACTATCGTGCAATAATTGAATTGGAAGAGTTACTTGAATTGAGCTTATCAAGGTCCCAGAATCAAACAGAGGAACGAATTGCACAAGCACAGAACGAAATGACCTCCTGGTTTGAGGAGGCAAAGAACTATTTGTGTGCGTCCATTATAAAGGATTCTTCATATCCTGCATTTAATTCTAGTTCGTTAAGTTTTAAGATCTATGAAATATCCGGCAATCCAAAGATCAATTATCTTACAAGTGTAATGGTTCTTGCTGATTTACCTCAAGATTTGTTCGATACGTATGGCTTTCCTCGTTCACCATCGGAATTGAAATCAGAGCAGAGCCAGATCCCCATCGGTTTTGAAAACTTTCGAACTCACCTCTTAGGAAGTCTTGACGCAAAGCTTGGAGATAGCTATTTTGATTGGATTCCACGAGACATGCCCTATGACGAGTTTGAAGATTTTGGGAAGGCATTCCTTTATCATTTGAATATTCGAGGTATGAGGATGTATGAAATTGCTCCTTCTCTTGTTCCAATTGCAGGAAAACTTCGTCCTCAAGACCCCCAAGGAAACTACTCCATCACGGATGCATTGACTGATGTGAATTTTGCTCTTGAGGAGTCCGCGGGCTGGGAAAAGTACACACCTGTAATAGAAGAGCTTGGAATAATATGGTATTCGATTGGATGGAATAGCGGCGAAGTTTTACTAAAGCAATTGATTAATGATAAGACACTAGTGGAGAATTACTATAACGCTGCTCTTGACAGATATATCGAGGAGATTAAATATATCCAAGTGTCGTGCGGTCCACGGATGAACAGAAATGACTTTGACACAAAATTGGCTCAGTTAGTAATGGATCTTGACACCGTACCCAATAAGTACAGGAGGAAGATGTCTCTATTAAATCAACTTTGGAATGAATTAAAACAAAAACATCCCAATGATTGCTTCAAAATGTTGCAAGCAGTTTTGATTAATGATGGTCCACTTGCGCGTATGTACCAACCCAGACTGGAATACAAACAAATTCCTGATGATTTGAATATCCATGATTTTGTCCCCTCATTAAAAAAATTGAAATCGTCTCTTGGAGTTGACTCATTTGCTGCCGTTTCGCCAGAGGAGATAGGCCTCGCTTTGCAACATGAAATTGATACCCTTTCTGATGAGACTGAAATCAATGTTTTGGGATCCAATAAATCTCCTTATATTGAGTTGAATCGATTAATGAATAGATTATCAAGCTTATTCGACATAAATGGCGGTGACACTCAAGTCTTGGATCTGGTTCTTTATTCTCAGCTGGTATTTGAAAGGTTTGAACAGAGCAAAGTTTCTAAGAACCACCAAGATGATGTTGAGTTGCTGATGTCGCAAGAATATAAGCAAATTCCAGACGATTTGAACGTTCATGATTTTGTACCAGAATTGCATAAATTGAAATCGGCCCTTGGTGTTGATTCATTCGGCCAGGTGTCGCCAGAGAAGATTATTGAAACGTTACAAGACCAATTTGATAGCCAATTTGAAAATAATGAGAACGAAATTATGGGATCTAACCGCGACGCAAATTTTGATTCGATCAAATTAATGAAGAAGTTGCAAAACTTGTTTTACTTAAATGGTGGGTATACACAAGTCTTGGATCTGGTACTTAATTCGCATTCTGTGTTTGAGGAATTCGAAAAATCTAAAAGTCAACGTGCAGAAAGGGAGCGATTCACCACTGAAGAATATAAACAAATTCCAGAGGATTTGGATATTCATAAATTTGTGCCAGAGTTGATTGGGTTGAAATCTTCCCTTGGAGTTGATTCATTTGCGGATGTGTCCCCGGAGAAGATTATTCGAACATTGCAAAATGAATTTGATTCCCAGTTTGATGAAACGGAAAGCGACGGAATCGGATCCAATCGCAACACGAACTTTGATTCAATCAGATTGATGAAGAAATTACAGAGGTTCTTTGATACCAACGGTGGTAATACACAAGTCTGGGACGCGGTTATAAACTCACACTCTGTGTTTGAAGAGTTTGAGAGAGGTAAACTCATGAAGGAGGAGAAGATGGAATACAAACAAATCCCAGACGACTTGAATATTCACGATTTTGTGCCAGAATTAACTAGATTGAAATCCTCACTTGGTGTTGAGTCTTTTGAAGAAGTATCGCCCGAGAAGATTGTTGAAGCTTTACAAAACGAATTCGATTCTCAGTTTGAAAATTACGAAAATGAGGTGATCGGATCAAATCACAATGCAAACTTTGATTCGTTAAGATTGATGAAGAAACTTCAACGGTTGTTTGATATCAATGGTGGTCATACACAAATTTTGGACCTGGTTCTCAACTCTAATTCAGTGTTTGAAAAGTTTGAGAAAGACAACGTTACCCAGAAGCAAAAGAATCCTGCATTATCCAACTCTGACGAATATAAACAAATTCCAGACGATTTGAACATTCACGATTTTGTGCAAGAATTGATTAGATTGAAATCGACATTAGCAATTGATTCATTTGGTCAAGTGTCACCAGAGAAAATTATTGAAACATTACAACACCAGTTTGATAGCCAATTTGAAAATTACGAAAATGAAGTAATGGGATCTAACCACAATGCTAACTTTGATACAATCCGATTGATGAAAAAGTTACAACGCTTGTTTGATACCAATGGAGGTAATACGCAAGTCTTGGATCTAATTCTCAACTCCCACTATGTGTTTGAAAACTTTGAAAAAGGGAAGACCATAACACTAACGGAAACTAAACTTGAGCCTAAAGACAACGACGGATCTATCATTCTTTCCAAGTTGGGTATCGAGGCTATCAAGAAGGATGTTAAGAGTAAGAATTCGATCCATCCAAAGACACCAGTTGAAATAGCCACGGGTGTAATTTCTGATAAGCAAGATCATGAATCCCGATATGCAAACCTTGAAGAATTCTTTTCTTCCTTAGACAAAGAACCAACCGGTGTAGGCTTTTCGTTTATCGAGAATGAAACCATGTTGGAATCTTTGAAGGGTGCAATTCATTTGGCTTCAGATCATAATGTCAACCCACCATCCCCTCCACAAATTACCCATGAACCTCCCAAATTGCATGATAGTGGGCGCAATGTCCAACCACCGGAACCACCGTCGGTTATCCCAGTTTCAACCAAAGATAGCAAAAACCCACCTGTTGATCTTCGTGCACCATCTCCCCCTCATGTAATTTCTAATACAACTAAACCTGATGCAGAATCTAGAATAGTCAAGCGCCATCCAAAGAGAGCAAAGAAGAAGCATCCATCTATTGATGTTTCTGGTTTGGAGGATTTCTTGCAACATGCACGTCAGGAGAATACTGTCCGTACTAGGGCCCGTGAAGCGTTTGAATGGAGTACTTCTAACATGTACAAAGGAATTCCAACCAACGTTGATCTTGTCAATAATCCAAACACATCATATATATTGTTGACGCTTGAAGGTGAAATCGTTCCAATTTCGCGTGATTCATTGGGTACAATTACTGAGGAGGATATTTTCACGATGCTCAACAAATTCGAAAAATCAGATTTGAAGAGATCTTTGGCAATAATAAGGAGATTGAACCGTCAACAATGGAAATTGATTAGTAGTAGAATTGATGGCGATAAGAAGTATTTCATTTTAGCTCGCGCAAGACCAGGCGTTGTTCGGAAGGTTGTAAGAACAGTCAAGACTTTGTTTGCTGTTATCGGCGTAGTATTGATCAGTTTGATTGGTATTAATTATTGGGTAGAGGATATTGAAATTAAGGAGAATGAAGAGTATGAAGCCAAACGATTAGCGGCAATTGAGGCAGCAACCGAGGCACAAGGACCATTCAGGTTAGTTGACGAGGTTCCAGAATTCGAACCTGAAGAGGAAGAGATGTATGTACATGAACAATCATGGTGGAAGAAGTTCTTATGGAAGTAATGGTATATTTATGAGGAATAGTATGAATTTGTTTAATAATGCATTGTACGAACTTTTTTGTTAAATTTTCAACCTTGTCTCTTCTATTATACTCTATAAAAACCCCCAATTAATTCGTATGACTTCCAGGCACGATCTTGAATGATAGAATATCATTTTTACCTACATCGACCGTATCTTCTTCACCAATTCTTCTTCCTCCGACACCTTCAATGGCGGCAATTGTTACATCACCCATAATTTTCCTTGCTACCGAAATGACTAGAGTTCCCTTTTTAACCAAAATACAATCTCTGAATACATAATCACCCGAGTTTCCAGTGAAACTATTTATATTCCTCACGGGGAACACGGGCACCAATTGCAATAAATCAGCGGCTGCTTGTAATAATTGAACCACACCAGTTGATCCAAATCTATACAACACCAAATCTCGAATATTTTCAATCCGGTTACGTAGTTTGTCATCAAGAGGTTTCAATCCTGATTCTGGACCCAAATCGTCGATTGTATCGACAAATTCACTTCCTGGTTCATACTTTATATAGTTTTGTGCTTGTAATTTTCGTAAGAATACTTCGGTTATTGATGAGGTTAAGATTGCTTTCAGTTTTGGATATTTCAAGATGATTTTCGAGACGTTTTTATCGGCATCAGGGTGGTCCATTTTATTTAATGCCAAAACTGTGGGGAATTTAACCTCCATGAATGTTTTAACCACCTTCTCGATCATTTCTTGATCCCAATCTTGTAATGGTGGTAATCCTGGTAATAAATCTAGGGTTTGGGCAATTAATTTCTTATTGGCAGAATACCCACCTAATTGCTGACATAAAGTGTCCAATGTACTCGACTTGGTTCCAACATGTTTTCTAACCACTGATGGCCATCTCTCCGTCAAATTCCCCAAAATCCATCTGAAAATTTCCTCCTGTAACCATTCAATATCCTGCAATGGATCATAACCTCTAGTTGATTTCCCTTCGGAATCAGTCGTCCCACTAGCATCAACAATATGAATTAAACAATCAGCCTCAGTCAAATCACCAAGGAACTTATTCCCCAATCCACGACCTAAATGCGCATTGGGCACTAAACCAGCAACGTCTAACAACATTATAGGCACCCCTCTTTTCCCATTCCGACAATATCCGTAGTTTGGTTTACAGTTTGCTTGAACACCAAAACGACTACATGCACAGTCGATTTCAAGATATCCGGTGGCTTTGTTGGGATCGATAGTTGTGAAGGGGAATGCTCCTACTTTTGCATTTGCGTCAGTTAATGAATTTAATGTTGTGGATTTACCACTGGATGGCTTCCCCACTAGACCAATAACGATTTCTCTACCCATGAAGATCAGCGATGTTGTGCGATTATTGTAAATTGGTTTAGATTCACTGAAAATTTTTTGAGTGAGTTTTTCAAGTGATGGTTTTTTTTTCGGGTGGATTACGTCAAGGTGAGATGGAGCCTTCAGTTGATCGTCTTAATATGAATGATAGTAATCTCTGTGGCTGTTAGTGATAGGCGGTGCAATGTTGTTATCGTAGCAGGTGAGCAGGTAAACAGGTAAGCATAAGCACAATAGATAAGATAACTTTCAATTGTGTCATTTAATATAGGGCACCTCTAATCTTGTTGCACAATGATGTATTGAGCCCTGGGTTAAAATGGATCGATTAGATTCATTCACATCTTCACCTCCCAGTGAGATGATGGTTGAATCAGTTCCAAACACTAAGTATCTGTCTACCCATTTAGGTTGTTTGTGCCCTTATTGATGGTGTACATTCATGGTAGCGCTCTTCTTCTTAATCAAAAGAGGCAATGCGGCAACAAGGGGAAGCAGAAAAACAAAGGAACAACACACACACAAGTTTATATTAAACCCTTTTAACCACACCATCCGAGAAACACACCATCACTGTTTGGTTTAAAACTCCACCCGCGACCCCCCAATTATTTCAATACAATGGCTCTTAGTGTTGGTTCGATATTTAGCAACATCTTTGGAGGACTTTCCAATGACTTTAAGAAAAAGAACTTTAGTCTTTATGGTCAATGGATTGCAATCATAACCATCTTTTTATGTTTAGCGTTGGGTGTTGCTAACATTTTCCACTTTAACTTGGTGATTATATTTTCAATCATATGTTTGGTACAAGGATTGATTGTTGTATTTGTTGAGATGCCATTCTTGCTCAAAATCTGTCCATTGACTGATACTTTTGTCAATTTTGTCAGGAAATTTGATGATAATTTACCAAGATGTGGATTTTATTTGTTGAATGCCGTCATTCAATGGTTAAGTTTGACGTTGCAAGCAACCAGTTTGATTGTTGTTGCCGTCTTCTTCACCTTGGCCAGTTTCTGTTATGCAATGGCTTATTTTAAGCATCAAGAATTCATGAAGTCTACCTTGGATGTTAGTGGAAGTGGCAGTGGAGATTTAGAAGCTCAAGTTGGTCAAACAATTGTCAGAAACGTGTTGTAAAAAAGAACACTAAGTTTTAACTTTCCAGTTGTTTTGTAGTTCGCCCTTTTTCACCTTTTTGTACGTTTTTTAGTTCTGTTTCACTGGTTTTACTTTATATGTTTTTACCATTTCTTTAATAGATATAATCACTTAGAATTGTGGGGGGGGGGGAGTCTTCTTAACTGTGATGATTACTACCATTTACTACTGTATGATCATATGTAGACTAACATGCTTAGTTACACAGTGAACAGAGAAAAAAAGAAACTTTAAAGTGAATGAGCGCGCACAAACCAAAAAACAAAAAATTTTTTTTTTTTCTTTACTTCTACACAGTACAATACAAACGGTTCATCTTTTCTCATTGCAACATTAATCAACCATCCAAGAAATAGCCACCTAAAGACCAAAGCCAACAATGTCAGGTATGCTACCATTTATAGAGGACACTGCGCCTTCTAAAGTCAAGAGAGGAAAGTATAATGAAAAATCAGAAGAACCACCAATACCAACAACAGCACCAACGGTTGTAACATCACTTTCATACGATCAAGTAAATGACAATGTTGATGAATTAATAGAATTACGAGGAGAAGGCAGATATTTTGGAGTCACCGACCCATCAAATCCCAATGCTGCCCCATCTCTTGGTCCTATTTGTGCAAACTGTCATAAGCGTGGACATATACGTGCTAAATGTAAGACTGTGATCTGTCATAAATGTGGAGTCGTTGGTGATCATTATGAAACGCACTGCCCGACAACATTAATCTGTGCAAGATGTGGTGAAAAGGGCCATATTGCAAATAATTGTAGGAATAAAGCAAAGAAAAGACTGTACTGTCGAAGTTGTGATACATTTTCTCATGGGGATGAGAATTGTCCCAGTATTTGGAGATCTTATTTGACCAAGCCAGAACCTAAAGACGAGGAATCATTGGCATTACCGGTAGTGTATTGTTATAATTGTGGGAATGATGAACATTATGGAGATGAATGTCCTGAACCAAGAAGTTCAAGAGTGCCCAATTTTGGTACAGCATTCAGTGGAAGTAATTTACCAAGAAAGTATCGACCTCTATACTTTTTACGGCTCAAGAAGAATAGCAAACGAGGAAGAGACAATGATGTATATAATCCTGAAAGCGCAGTCCGTGATTATCAAAGTGACTATTATCTGGGCACAAGGAATTATTTCAATAACACCCCAGGGTTTGGTAGTGTTCAATTGAATAATAAAATGCCAAGTCGTTCAGGATATATAGCCCCAGCATTCAAAAACAATAATTATAGAGGCAATGCAAGTATTCACAAGGCAACCAATTATGGGAACAAGAATAATGGTTATAGGAATAATGAATCTCAAAAATCAAATAACCTGAGGGCTCCATCTAGAAGTGGAATGATTTCAAGTTATAACAGTAAAGTAACGAAACCAACTCGATCAGGATTAATTGCAGATAGTGGGAATGGAAAGAAGAAGAACAAGAACGGGAAATCGTCGAAAATTATGAGGTATTAGGGGATAATGAGGAGTTTCATTTTGGCATGTGTGTATTATTTATCATGTTTATATATTTTCGTGTAATAGATGTTGTAAACCAGAGTCTGAACTTAGATTGAATTTGATGTAATAATCAATGTATAGTCGCCATTAATTATCACGGTTAATGGACTGAGTCTCTTGGTTTGACAGTTTTATGTCACTGACTCCCTTCGATACTATTTGCACATAAAGGAATCAGCCTGTCATATTTCAAATGTCTCTAGTAGATTCAGCAACGATTAATCATACATAGAGAATATTAATAGTGCCAGAACGTTTTGCAACCACACACTAATACTCATTAACCCTCCCCCCTTGATTACCACAGTATTTCTCACGGTGGCGTAGCTTTTACATAATTTACTTGACATCATCAACCTCATTCATTCCTCCTGGTTAATTAGAGAATAAGGTTTTGAAACTATACAAAAATGGCATTCTTTATAGTTTGAAAGAGCCATTCATGATTTCCCACTTTGAATGATTCAACAAGATACTCCGATACAATAATCTTTACATCCTTACATCCTTACGCCGTATCATGATTTCTTGAATTGAATATCGCGAGATTTCTTGCAACTCTCATGTTTCATCATTTGAAGTCAAAGCTTGCGGAAATTGTTGAAAAATATACTCACTTCAACCCCGTGAATGCATGGAATATTTATATCCTCTCAAACACTTCCAAATCGATCAAAGGGTTGATGATTTAAATCCACCACTTTTTCAGAGATTCAAATTCTTGTCAAGAACTAAACTTCGCAAATGGTATTAACATGCGGAGAGCTTCTAACGTGTTCAAGAACCTTTGCAATCAACGTCAATTTTCCATCTGGCTCGTTAAGACTTTGATCCCAATTAATCACAATCACAATGTCTGAATTGATGACGCAAATTTTACTTGCAATCAAATAAATCCAGTTAATCCTTTACAATTGTCGGATCTCCTTGTGAGTTGAATCAACATCTTTTTTTACCATAATTTGGTTGCAAATAGTTCAAACTTTTATTGCAAAATACTTGGAAGATTAATACCATCTTCTCTGCCTAAGAAATTTCACATACGATACGTTACCAGTCACATATTTATAATGTGATGAATTCCTTGAAATTAATTGCTGATCAGATCAGGAATTAAACATTTATCGCTGCCATCCAGAATGATATAAAAATGAAAAGCTATTAATTCCTTTGTATTGATCTCACTTCGATAGAACTTCGATAACAAGTAGGTTTGACAAAGCTTAGAATCATGTTCCTCAAATACGCCATGTAGCTCAATCGTCACCGTTGACAGAATTTTACATTTTTGAAAAAGCTTTAACTAAAAAGCACTATCCTGGAATCCAATGTTTTGGTTCAATTGGTACTGGAAGAGGAGCCAAAACACGAGTTGTTATACCAGGACCGCTCTCTTGACCAAAATCCGTTCAACAATAGAAAAACAATAGAAACCTCTTCCATTTTGAAGAAACGTTGATCTACTGCAACAAAGAGTGGTAGTTGTGGTGAAGTTTAGATCGTGTACAAACACAAATAACAGTACAGAAGGTAGCCGTTTGAACTATTTTGAAGTCACTGTTTGAAAACTTGTTAAGTCGCAATCAGTGTTGCATCCCTCAAGGTTAAACCAAACATACAAAGGGGACTTTTCCAAGTATCAATTTCCATTGTATGTCGGCTTATCTTAGTTTAACATGTGACCATCACTCGCGATACGCACGGGGAAGCTAGGAAGATTAGGAATCCATAATATTTTCCTCAAATTGCGGTGAAGTTCCAAGTTGTCTCACAAATATGAACCCATTAGTGAACAACCCAGTAGAGATAATAAGTAACAGAAAATGAAACCAAATTGACATTTACTTGTTCGGCAACTCCTTCAAGCTCAGTTATTTTGCCATCCCAGAAACTAAAATGGGATATTATAAAGAGATGAGTCTAGATGAGGTATGTATATCCAAGAATGAATAGTTATTTTTAGATGACTTGAATTGTCTTCTGGGAAATAATGGGATGGTTGGTCATATGTTAGGAAGGACAAAAACTGCCAAAATATGTTAACAACTCAGTAATCCTTCACTAATAAAAAGTTCCCAGAATGATCTAAACAATACAATATAATTGACAATTGTTTAGTTATAATATTTTAGCAAAATGAGAATATGAGGAGTTGCTTAGAGGGGTTTGTTCGAATCCAACAGACACTCAGGTTTCGTGTGGTTAGGTACTACCACTTTTTTTTTTCGTTTTCGGGTGTCCTTTAAAATGCACACGACCGTTTTTGTCCGAATGCACAAACAGTAACAATAGTTGCCTGCCCCAATTATTTCCATTCTTGGTGTTATACATTTGTCACTGTTATCCCGTCGAAAGACAACTAACAGCAAAAAAACAATATTCTAATGTAATGTTAGACTTCAAAGGTAACTTATTACTGCTGTCTGATATTCTCAAAATTTTGAGATTGAAATGACAAACTTACGAAACTCCTCTTTCCTGCTTATAGAAAATGATTGTTATCATTTTCGCTCAATTTAGGAAAGATATTGATAATTTTGTTCCCCATAAAATTGCACTTCCTCGATAGCAAAGAGGTATAATGAGTTATTTATATGGTTGCTATTTGGGGTAAACTATTGAATTGAGAGATTTGAATTCCCTTTTAAGACTTCCTGAATGCGGGTAGTCGTAAACAGGAATACTTTGCATATCAAACTAAATTATATTTTGCCACTAGTTGGAACAACTCATTCTTTCAACCCCTTAAGCTATTTTTTTAAAGATAGAACAGCCCCCTAATTTCATTGATACAACTTTCCACCCGCTGATATCACGCACACCCTAAACATTAGGATTATACCATAGAATTTATATAAAAACGACAACCATATCATTCAATTGTTTAGGCAAGTTAAACAAAAATTTGGCCCAGCTATGGATTCTGAGTCATCTCCATCAGAGATGGATAATCCAACTTCCACGTCTAGCACTAGCACAAAATCAGGTGCCTCCAGCTTTCCCGGTGGCGATCACCATTCTCCCGAAACCCAGTCGTGTAGTACCACTACGTCATCCAAGGAGGGGGTTGGCGATGACAAGACCCAAAATTTCCGGCAACATACACGAACTCAATCTCCACAGCCAAGGCTGCAACAATTCTTTATTCCAAATGAGATACTCAGAAACCTCACTCCCATAAAGTCACGGGATTCAAGTTCAGCTTCTTCGTCGACATTAACATCATCGTCATCATCATCAGCATCGTCTCCCATTGATCCAATCAAGCGGAAGCAGGACCATTTGAAGTCTATACAAATTAGACTAAAGATTCGGTCGAGTATGATTTCGAATCGGATTGAAGATGTCAAACAACAGCGACAGCGATCGTCAAGTATACGATCACAAAAACTGGTACAGCGCCATTTAGAAAGTAGACGGCGACGGATGGAATATTTGAATATGGTGCGCGAACGGGCGAGGCGAGTAGTAATGGCTCGAATGAGGGAAGGGACTAGCGTTGATATAAATAATAATGATGATGAAGAGAAGACGAGGAAACGAAGGGCAATTGGTGGCGTCCGAACGGAATTTGAGGATCGCCCGATTGGCTGCAATAAATTTTATGAATGTGAGGAAATGGTTGAATTTCAACGAATTTGTCGGAAATATTTGCTCATGAAATATCTTGATGTGCTTCGGGAATCGCAATTTTTGAATCACTTTGAGGGTTATTCGTTCAACAGGGTGATATCAATCGTGAATGATTCCAATCATGAGATTCCAAAAAGTATTTATTTCATTTTGAAACACTTGGGAGTTCCTAATTTGGTTGATTGTGAGTATAGATCATTTATGTATTGCTTTATCATGATTAATGACTTTAATGATTGCATGAAGGGGGCTAATCAATATAATCATCCTGCTTCCAATTCCAATGTGAATGGGCATGATGAGCGTTCGATTTTTTTCAATAACTGTATTTGGTTGGTTGTTTATAAGTATACGATACTATTAATTGAAGAATTCAAATTTGTGGTAAATGCAGGTAGATTGACCACTAAGTTTAATAGATATTGGGAACAATATAGATTCTATTTTAAGATATTTAAGTGGAATCATTATTTGAATATTAAAGAAATACTACGGAATTCGATTGATGGACTAACTAGTCAACTCCAGTTTCTGTTGGAAGACAATCTAATTAGCGATCAATTAGCTATGCAGCGGTTAAAATTATCGAATGAACTTTCGTTATTGAATAGTTATTCAGTATTTGGCTTGAGACAATTCATTTCCACTGATCGGGTTACCCAGTTCATGAGCAACCTTAATCAATTAATTTTCGACGATAAAAATGTCATTGAATATAATATAGTTAATAGTTTTCGATTTATAAAGTTTAATTCCATTCGGTTTTGTTTGCCATATGTTCCTATAGATGATTGGCGAAAGTATTGGTTTAACCGTTATTTCGAGGAACATGTCTCGAACAAGAAGGTTCCGCATATAATTAAAGCAGGGTATATTGAATCAACCAATCGCAAACGATATATTGATGTTAATGAGGTCAGTGATCATGTCGAGAGTTCTATCCAAAATCTCTATGATCAATTTTATCAATACTATTGCGAATTTGGTAATCGACGAGGAGTGACAAAGGATAGTATTGCAAACGACGAGGACATTTGGAAGTCATTGGAGAATTTAATTAATTATTTCGAGCCATACAATAGGGCGTTGTTGGATTTGGTTAAGAATCATGGTGATGATAATCGGGATACGCTTGCACAATTGTCAATCATTGTGAATAATTACTGGATAAATAAGACTAAATATGAGAATTTTCGACATTATCAACAATTTGAAAATGTATATGTATTGATCAATACGGAGCATTTCCCCAAGTTGAATTTCAACTGGTATACGTTTAATCCACAGTTGCTATTTCCAAAACTTTACAAGATGATTATAGATATAACGAGGGAAGATACTTACCTTGTCAATGAGAATGTGGTGAATACTTCGTTTAAGAATTCATTGCTGAGAGTATTGATTGACTGCCCAGATTGTGAAAATAATGGGAAGTTTTTTATAAATTTGTTTAGTAAGATGATAATACAAGGTAAAGTTGAGGTGAATGAGTTAAATATCATTTATCAGTCTCGGCTTCGACAGTTACATGAAGATTTGTCAAGCTTGATTAAGGTGAATGCATTTGTGTTAATGTATTTGAATTATTATCAAGGAGAAGTAAAGAACAATATAAATGACGTTATATCTACAGGGAGGATTCATTTGAATGATTACGATGCCCAGTTTGTTTTATACTATAAGAATTCTCATGATCGGATTATATCAATACTACAAGAGAAGTTGGTGACTGCGATTTCCGTTGATGGAATTGATTATGAAGTTGTTTTGAGAAACTTTAGATATTGTTCAGATAAGTTGATTAATGTGATTACGGATATGGTTTCATTTAACAAGTTTATTTATAAACTTTATAATCCAATATTGAATTGGATATATATGGATATTAAATTGTAAACGCATCAATCAAATTGCCGTGTGGTTTGGTGGAGATGGCACTGCATATAGACAATCTATTAATTATTGGTTTTTGTGGTTTGTGTAATAATTGAATTTTTTTTTTCACTGATTTAATACCGCGCTTAAAAATTTTTCAATTACTGTAATTGGATGAGTCATTGTGTATACTGAGTAACTCAGTTTACTCAGTTAACTCAGTTAACTTTACTTAGTTAAGTTAAACAAAAATTTCACTTTTATTGAAAAAGAAAAAGAAAAAAAAATATAAAGACTGAAGAAACCAAAAAAAAATTCATCTTCTCTTCATTTTCTCTTCTTTTTGATTTCATTCATCTTACCAAAGTCCTTTGATCAGAGAGAGACTGATATAGTTTGTAAGAGTAGTACTCGATATATATACATATTCTAATGTTAAGACAAGTCACTAGAAAATCAATCACCAGATTTTCTAAACAATCATTGTTGTTACGCACTGGTGCTATCGCTGGTGGTAGTACAGTAACTGCTACCACCGCTTCTCCATACAATAACCGTTCCACTAGCACTATCACTCAAAAGGCATTCATTTCCACTAGCCCATCACATTTATCAACCAAATCAACCGTTATCCAATTATTAAACAATATTGGTTCAAAAAGAGAAGTTGAACAATACCTTAAATACTTCACATCAGTTTCACAACAACAATTCGCCGTCATTAAAGTTGGTGGGGCTATCATCACTCAACAGTTAGATGAATTAGCCTCGTGTCTTGCATTCTTGTACCATGTCGGATTATACCCTATTGTCTTGCATGGAACTGGTCCCCAAATCAACGAATTATTGGAAAATGAAGGTGTTGAACCAGAATATATCGATGGTATTCGTATCACTAACCCAAAGACTATGGAAGTTGTACGTAAATGTTTCTTGGAACAAAATTTACGTTTAGTTACTGCATTGGAAAAAATTGGTGTCCACGCAAGACCAATCACTGCTGGAGTATTTGGTGCTGAATATTTAAACCAAGAAAAGTATCAATTGGTTGGTAAGATCACATCAGTTAACAAAACTCCAATTGAAGCTGCTATTAATGCTGGATATTTACCAATTTTAACTTCTCTTGCTGAAACTCCTTCAGGACAATTATTGAATGTGAATGCCGATGTTGCCGCTGGTGAATTAGCTCGTGAGTTTGAACCCTTGAAAATTGTCTATTTGAACGAAAAAGGTGGTATTATAAATGGCAACACTGGTGAAAAGGTTTCAGTTATTAATTTGGATGAAGAATATGAAGATTTATTGAAGGAAAGTTGGGTTAAATATGGTACTAAATTAAAGATTAAGGAAATTCATGATTTATTACAACACTTACCAAGATCATCTTCAGTGGCAATTATTGATGTTAACGATTTACAAAAGGAATTATTCACTGATTCTGGTGCTGGTACTTTAATCAGAAGAGGTTATAAATTGATTAACCGTAACTCATTGAAAGAATTTGGTAACCCAGATTTATTAAGAAATGCATTATTAAGAGATCCAGAAATTAAGGCTGGTAAGTTATCAGTCGCATCATATCTCAAACATTTAGAAAATGCTAAATTCAAGAGTTATGGTGATGAGCCATTGGAAGTATTAGCCATTGTTTTAGAAGAAGGTAAAGTTGCCAAGTTGGATAAATTCTTATCTTCCAAGACTGGTTGGTTAAATAATGTTACTGATAACATTTTTAATGCCATCAAGAAAGATTTCCAATCTTTATGTTGGATTGTCAATGAAAATGACGCCAATTTAAGTTGGTACTTTTCTAAATCAGATGGATCCTTCGCCAAGAATGGAGAAATATTATTCTGGTATGGATTAAATACTGAACAAATCACAGAATTAATTAAAGAATTTGAAGCTTCTGCAATTGGATCTTCGTTATCTTCTGCCAAAGAATCTGGAGTATTCAGTTCTCCACAACAAAAGAGAGGGTTCCATCAATCTCACAAAAGATTAAACCCTCATCCAACTAATCCAAACCCTCCATTCCGTGAAGGTAAAAATCAAGAAAAGAGAAAAGTTGCCTTGATTGGTGCTAGAGGTTATACTGGTCAAAATTTAATCAAATTAATTGATAACCATCCATATTTGGAAATCTCCCATGTTTCATCCCGTGAATTGGAAGGTCAAAAATTACAAGGATACAACAAGGGTAATATTGTTTATTCTAATTTACAAGTTGAAGATATCGAAAAATTAGAAGAAAATAATGATGTTGATGTCTGGGTAATGGCATTACCAAATGGTGTTTGTAAACCATTTGTTGATTCAATTGATCGTGTCAAGAATCCAAATTCCAAAATTGTTGATTTATCTGCCGATTACAGATTTGATACCACAGGTCAATGGGTTTATGGATTACCTGAATTGAATGACCGTTCTAAAATCGCCGCCGCCAAGAAGATCTCCAACCCTGGATGTTACGCCACTGCTGCCCAAGTTGCCATTGCTCCATTAAGGGAATATATTGATGGTATTCCAAGTATATTTGGTGTTTCCGGATATTCTGGTGCTGGTACCAAGCCATCGCCTAAAAATGATGTCAAAGTATTGACGAATAACTTGATTCCATATTCATTAACTGATCATGTCCATGAACGTGAAATCAGTTCTCAATTACAAACCCAAGTTTCTTTTATGCCTCATGTTGCCCAATGGTTCCAAGGGATTTCGCATACCATTAATATTCCAATCAAGAAGAATTCATTAACCTCACGTGAAATCAGAAACATTTTTCAAGAAAGATACCAAGGTGAAGATTTGATTACAATTACTGGAGAAGCACCTTTGGTTAAGGATATTAGCGGGAAACATGGTGTTGTTGTAGGTGGATTTGCAGTCAACTCACAAGCCGATAGAGTAGTTATTGTGTCGACCATTGACAATTTATTAAAGGGGGCCGCAACTCAATGTTTACAAAATATTAACTTATCTCAAGGATACGGTGAATATGAAGGTATTCCTATTGATGTTGTTATTAGAGGATAAGAAGTCTTGTTGTAGGATAATGGTAGTGATGGATAGTAATTTATAGTGTTAATACGATAGAACATTTTTTTGAAGTTGATGATAGTAGTATGTTTCTGGCACAATATTGTTTAGAATTACAATGTCTTAAACGAGTACCATGCTAGTAGTGACGATATGCTTTAACAAATCAAGCCCACATTTGACTGAACTAGTTTGGAACGTTAAGCTGTCACTTTATATTTCATCAAAGTGTCCTGCATATAACTATTTTGTGTGAAGATATTCCATGTATCTCGATTTTTCACTAAATGACCATCGTTTGATTATACGAGATGGCCATCAAATTTTCATTTACTCTATAGCCATAATTCGAATGAGTTCAAGCTAATGATTGCAAGGGATCTGTTATTAAGGTTAAAAAAGACCCTAGCCATTGTCCAACTGGGTACCTTTCCATTACTTCGAATGTTTGGTGGTGTTTGTAGAGAAGGTAATAAACTGGCTTATCGTATGTCACTACAATGCTTTAGATACCAATTTGCAAGGTCGTTGACGACTCAAGATAACTCAAACAATAAGAAACACCAAAAGTCAAAGAAAGCTGAACCAAGAGTTGTATCACAACGAGAAAGGTTGGAAATGATTAAACAAATAGTTGCAGAGACTTCTAAAGAACAAATTACAGAAAGCTCCATCGAAGGAATCAATGAGACGATTGAATTATCCCAACAAGAATCTTTATCGCGTAATAATAAGGTCATTACTCAAATTATTGAGAATGATTATAATAGCTTTGCATCGAAACATACAAACGAAACTATCGACAAACCCAACCAATATCAACCTGCCAGCAAAGAAATTCGAGATCGAGCAGAATTACTTTTGGGTAATATTGACGATGTATTCGTAAGAGTCGGAAAAGCAGAACCACCAAGCAAACCAATACCGAGAAAGAAACATAACTTGACGAACTATAAGCCAAAGAAACTTAAAGTTGCACGACATAAGTTACTTGCGAAGAATGATGATGATGAAAAGAATAATACGACAAGTGGATCGAAAAATAGGGCTAGGGTGTTGAGTAATGGACTGAAGGATGATGCAGTTCCATCTGATTTGTTCTCATTTTATAAGGCCAAGAAAGATAAGAGTTAGAATGAACAAGGGATGCCTGAAAGGTGATAGTAATGACCCAAGCGAGGTCCAATGTTGCTGCGTATTGAATTATTATCCCTGCGATAGAATGCTTCCTGGATTGATATGGAAGAAATTTGAATCGCCTTGACTATCTTTAGCAATTTCCGCCTGAGTGTATCACTATCGCGGACCCTGCCCGATGTCAAAGATAACACACATTGACAAGGCCGATTACTTTGAACATTAGAAGCACACGAGAACAATGGGATAGACATGTTATAGCATATTATGGGCTAGTCATATGGATCTTATCCCGTAAGGCTGAGGAAATACGATAATTGCTCACAACTGTTTAGTTGGGATGATAGTGTGGTTTGAATTAGATCCATGGGCTAGCCAGATTGGCTTCTTTTGGTCACATTAGGCTATTGCTGGGCAAATGTTAACTGGGGAAGTAAGAATGAGGCCTCCATGTTCTCAGTTCACCAGATGGTAGCACCAATGCTGGTTTTAGTGTTTATATTTTGTAAAATTGCACGACCCCACCAAAATCCGAGAGATTGAATTCTTTTTTGGTTGAAACACACATTTAACTTTCTTGGGTGTTGCAAAACCCGTTAATACAATTAACATCAAGGACCAATGTTTAAAAATGCAATAGGAAGACAGTCCATACGGTTTCTCCAGTCAGCCGTCAAGCAACACCCGCGCAGTCCCATAATCACACCCAGATCAAAGGTTGTCAAATATGTCATTGTTCCATCAACTGTTTTAGCAACCACAGCAACAACTGTCTATATCATCGACAATGCCTACTATTCCTCATTATTGACAAGGTCGACCCGTGCTTTGTATGTCCTTCTTTGGATTGCGTACCAATATGGTTATCGAACTCATAAATATGACCATATAGAAGATCTCCATGAAATTGCCTCCGAGAAATTATTACGATTACTAATGACTAATAGAGGTCTCTACATCAAATTAGGACAAGCTATTGCTAATCAAGGTACTCTATTCCCACGAGCATATCAGGAACGTTTTCCAAAATTATATGATTCTGCGCCACTGGATAATTGGGAAAAAATGGATCGTATGTTGAGAATTAATCTTGGTGACGAATATGAACATGAGCATTTTGAATGGATTGATAAAGTACCCGTTGCTAGTGCTTCTATTGCCCAAGTACATCGAGGGAAATTGAAGAAGTCTGGAGAGGAAGTGGCGATTAAGATCCAGCATGATTATATTGATAAACAGATCGTAGTTGATTTGATGATCTATAGATTTATGTCCCGGATTTATGAACATGTATTTCAAATGCCGTTGACTATGTTTACTAAATACGTTTCGGAGCAAATGATTACTGAAACTGATTTTGTGCACGAAATGAATAATGCACGTAAATTAGATGCATTCATTAGTCTGGATGTGAATCTAAGACATACAAATGTATATATTCCAAAGTGTTATGATCAATTGACCACCAAGCAGGTATTGGTTTGCGAATGGATAGATGGAATTTCATTAATCAATAAACAAAACTTATTAGAGAAGAATTTTAACTTGACCACAATCATGGAGCAATATTTAAGATTATTTGGTCGACAGATTTTTGAATACGGATTCATCCATTCTGATCCCCACCCGGGCAATCTTATTGCTCGATTTGATAAACAAGGAAAACAACAATTAGTGTTGATTGACCATGGGTTGTATATTTCCATCCCAGAGGATTTCCGTATTCAATATAGTAATTTGTGGAGATACTTGTTTCTGTTGGATACCGAAGGAATTCGAAACATTGGTAAAAGTTGGGGAATTAGCTCGGTCGAGATATTTGCCAGTATGGTTCAATTACGTCCTGTTTTAATCAATCCCGAAAAAGAACAGTTTCAAGACGATAGGAATGTACCATCATTATTGAGAGATTTTATTAGTGACGAAAAGAAATTCCCCATGGAATTACCATTCTTGGCAAGGACAATGAGAATGATTCAGAATTTAAATCAAAATTTTGGATCTCCTGTTAATAGGGTCAACTTGTTGACTAAGGAAGCAATCGACTCGTTGTTGTATGATCGACAATTTTTATCGTGGGGGGATGCATGGGATTTAGTAAAAATCAAATTGACATTATCGTTTTCGGGAATTATATTTTACTTGATTAGAATTAGACAGTTCCTCGTTGGGGATAGGTTTGGGGGAAAGGGCAAGGGACTTGAAGATTACATTGAAATGTATATGCAAAACACTGCAAAATCATTAGGAATTGATTGGATATAGAGTTTTCGAGTTGTGGACTAGACACTATTCTGTACATAAAAATCACATAACATTGTGGCCTGTTTTACAAGAAGTTTACTATTGTAGTACATTTACCGGTCATTGTGACTATCAATTCTACATTTCTAAGGATTAAATAATCTACCAACTGTCAATGTCAACTTAAACTGAAATTCCCGCATCCATGGCAATGATACTCCCAGTGCTTGTCTTTAGTTTACACAATGTAACAAACTGTGCAGCACATTCATCAACATCAGTAATCTCCTTAATTGGTGACATTTCCTTGGTCATATTAATCTTCTCTTCAGGGAACCGTTTACCCCATTCAGTCAATAACAACCCAGGACAAACTGCATGTACTCTACATTTTGGACCTTGAGATTTTGCCAACAGTTTGACCAAATGGATCAACGCCGCTTTACTCACTGCATAAGGGATACTTGACCCATAAACCATACGTCCAGCAACTGATGCCGAGGCAATAAACACTCCACCTTCTTCATTTTGGTCAAATATTGGTTTTGCCGCCTTGAACAAGAAGAAATGGGCCTTGACATTAGCAGTGAAAGTTCCATCCCAAAGTGATTCATCCAATTCATCGATATTTTCAAATGGAACCATTTTTGTCCACCCAGCATTTGAGATTATGATATCTAGCCCACCGAGTTTTTCAACGGTTTCGTCGACTAGTTTATGAATATTGTCAATATCGAAAACATCTCCCTTGATTGCAATTGATTGGATATTATACGTTGATTTCAATTCATCCACCAACAGCTGTGCCCGTTGTTCCGAGTTGGCATAGTTTATGGCGATGTTGACCCCTTCGGCGGCTAATTGATGGGCTACTGCTGCTCCTAATCCGGCACTCCCACCGGTGATAAGAGCGGTCTTTCCTTTTAAATTGATCATTTGGTAATGTAATTGGAGCAGTTGATTTAAAGGGTTACGATTTAAGAGAAAAGCTTGATCTATGTGGGGGTTAGGGGAAAGTTGGCGGAAAGAAGAAGAACCCCACGTCTGGCTTCCTCGGAAATGCCAAAAATATTTCCGTTTCGGGAATAACTTTCTATTAAAACTACAAATAAATTTCTCCGTTATCAGAAACCAGCCAAATCTTATTAGACAAACTATTAAGGTCAAAACTATCAGGGACAAAACTATTAGGTTCAAGAATATACTATTTACTCAACTTCCTCAGCAACATGTTGGATTTCTTCATCACCGACTTTTTGCAATATAACTTGTCCATATTCGGCCAACTCAATATCCTTTACCTCTAAGTCAAACAAGTCTTTCTTAAGTTTCCCCGAATACTCAGCAGGTAAGTTCTCAGCCCCAAATGAAGCCAGAAGATCACCATGGTTTAACACTTGGAATTTACGCAAGGTTTCTTCTGTTATTATTCCAAGTGCTTTCAAGAATGTAAATACCCAACCCGCAATTAATGGAACATTAATAAAGAATTTCGTCGATAACAATTCAGGGTAATTATCACCAAAGATCTTGATGATTTCCTTTGTTGATGATTTCATATTTGAATCCATTCTTAAAATTGATACATTTTTGTAATCATGGACTTGGGCAATTCTATTTAGATCAGGACTGGTGAAATCAACTAACTGAAGCGCTCTTTCCATCAATCCAATTCTCCATCTAAGGAATTCACTTCCTGGAAGGTGTTTATGAAGAGTTCCACCAAACTTCTCAAAGATTTTCTTAGGGTTCTTTAAATTTCCATAAAGGTTCCAAGTGGCAACCGTCAAATCTGGTCTTGAAACGTTAGTCTCGAAACGAGTAATGACACCTAATTTAACGAGCTCAACGTGAAAATTTTCATCGAATGCGGCTGATAATGGTTGGAATTTATTTCTCCAATTCATGGTATTGATTAATCGTTCCTTGGCCAATGCAAGGTCATATCCATCAGCGGCAAGGAATTTCAAGAGGATTTCATTACGAATTGGAACATTGACATATTCTTTATCGCAGACGTTGATCCTGTATCCGAAAATTTCATCATAATCTGGGTTATCCAACTTTGCTAAAATGTCGGGTAATGAATCAATTATTGTTGATAATTTTTTGGCATTTTCATCTGAAAGTTTAGTAGACTTGATCGACTCTTTAATTGATTCAATTGACTTCTGACTCGATTTTTCTGCAGTTGTATTTTCGACCTGTTCTTTTGGAGTGTCTGTAAGTTCTTGCAACTCTGGCTTTGGTATTTGGTCAGTGTTGTCTGATGCTTCAATCGTTGGCTCAGGATTTTCATCTACATTATTAGAATCTCCGGTTGACTTGGATGAATCATCTTCAACATTGTTTACGGTTTCTGTGGCTTCGTTTTCAGCTTGTTTAGACGACTGTTCAGATGATTTTATTGCCTCAATGGCTGGTTGTGTTGGTTCCTCAATGGCATTGGTTTGACCGTCAACAATCTTTGCTTCCGACATTGTTTCGATTACTTATCTGATATATTTTATGCCAGCTACCTAGAACTAAATCAGAAAGAAAGGATCACTAAAGCTGACAAATTCTTTAAGATTGAAATGGCAAATAAAAAATGAACCCCGATTTATGGTAGCGCGTGAATACCCGTGTTTCGGTCGTAAACATACGGCGATGACAAATTTTTCATCTGCCAAGACCTGACGCTACCATGCCAAGAAGAACCCACCTACAACCCCCCGTTAAATGCGATAGATCAAACCGGGGATATCGGGGAGTACAATTATTACAAGTTAACCAATGTCCAATTAGAGATTATGTCACTGAACATACATACATACATACACACACAAAGCTAGAAACCTAACAGGTGGGCGCCATTAGCAGCGATCATTCAGACAATCCCATCGCCATCGCGCCCCTCACTTCTTCGACAATAAATCTGCAAGTTTAACCATATCTCCACCTTCTAAAATAGTAACCTTCTCCTTCAAATCCCCATTGATAGCGCGTTCAGCAAAATTGATAGCAACTCTGGCAGCCTCTTCACCTTCAATGGGATTCATCAATGGTGCAAAAACAGTACACTTCACCAATCTTCCCATGAAAGCGGCAGCGGCATTTCCATACCCATGGTGCTCTTCTCTTTCACCTAACAATACACCTGGTCTTAAGATAACAGTATGATCAAATTCGAGGGCTTTGATATCTTCCTCCAATTGTCCCTTTGTTCGAAGATACAAGAATCGAGAATTTGGATTTGCACCTACTGAGCTTACCAATATTAACGTTTTCACACCATTCTCTTTGGCAGCCTTTGCATTGGCATAATTGATACCGTAATCGATTTGTTTGAACTTTTCGGGAGAACCGGCTTTACTACGCGTTGTTCCAAACGCAGAGATAAAGACATCAACCGGAGCGGAGGCATTGGATTGTTGTGAGATTATGGTGGGCCATTTATCTGAGTCTTTTTCAACAATGGATGTAAGTTTGGTTGATTCTGTTTCGTCATTTGACGATACTGGACGTCTAGTGATTGTGATTAGCTTTTGAAGGATGGGGGACTGTTGACCAACCTTGACAACTTGCGATCCAACCAATCCCGTTGCACCAATAATAAAAGAACTCATTTGCTTAGGTAGTAGCTAATAAGCTTATATGTTGAATGATAGCAAGCAGATGATAATTGATATTTGAAGCGGAATTTATCTTTGATATGATAGTTGGTTTAAGGGGAAGCTATTTTTTTGCGCCCCTTGGAATATTTTGCGCCCCCAAGTGATTGTTGCGTCATGGCCGTAATGCTTTAGCATTGACGAAAATCGGAAATACCGCTGCTCTATGCTTAATGACGAAACTCCCTGGCTGGAGTGTGCTACTTACATGGAATCGGACTTTGAGGCTGCATAGATGGAGAATGCATGCTCTGGTTTTTGTGGGCACATCGATTACAATTGGTCCATTGCGAGCTGAGAGAGAGATAGCCAAGGATCAGAATTCCTTTCCAGAATTCTCCTTCTCAAGGTTTCCACAGTAAGTATTCTCAGAAGTGTAAAGTGAAGTATGATACTTGATGAAATAGTATGCCAATATGACAATGGAGAAATTATATATTTCGATAAAAGGCTTACAAAATCTTACAAGAAATATCGAAATAATGCTATGGATTTCCTTCATGGATCTTATCAATCTCGAAATGGAGATTAAAAACTATTACATTTATCTTCTCAATTCTCCTATCTTCAGAAGCCGAGAAAGTTAAAGTGGCTAGACAACTAAATGGTATCGTTTGGTGACCAAATTTAAGTTGGATTTTACAAATGCTTGAATGTATGAGTAAATGTTTTAGGATTTTGAAGCCCACTATGGTACTACGAAATCAATCTACAGACCAAATAATACAACCAATTTACTGAGTCTTTCTTTCCAAACGGATACAACGCTAGCGAAATTATTTCTAATTGAAACCGCAGAACTTAGCAAAAGAAGAAGTCACTCGGTCAGGCGGCAGTTCGTTCGCTTGTATCTTTGGTTGCCGAACTATACTTCAAAACCGGTACGCACTTCCCGGAACATAAATGGATTTTCTACGGCTTGCGGAAAATATGATCAGGGAAATAACCAGTCAATAAGGGATGGGTTTATTTCCTCAAAACTGTTGTGCCCTGCATCGTAGTTTATATGGTTGCAACGATAGTTGGAAGTAACATATGATCATAAGTTATACAACTCCATCTTAAAGTCCGTTGCATTAATTTCTTTGTGTCTTAATGTTGATAGCGTAATTTGGCAGCAAAAGTTTTGCTTATTACCCAATAAACTAAACTTATCACAAATGTGACCTATCATGTACGAAACTGGTGGGGGGATGCAATAGGTTAATTCGCGAAACATATGGTTTCATTGTCCTCATTCTTTCCCAGCAGTTTTTAGTTTATTTGGTCACACAAACTGGAAGAAGCCCTATCAGAAGTTTGTGTGTATTAGCATATTATTAGCAATTTTCATAACTATTATATGGATTACAAGCCTCGACCAAAAAAACCCACAGAGCTTTCTTGATTTTTCACAAGCCGATATCGCTTCGAGCTAATACCTGAGTTTTAATATAGCGGATATTCTTATTTACGAAAAGTTTAATAGAGAGGTTGATACTTCGCAAAGATTTTCCTTCCATCACAAAGGTAGTCTTGAATTTCTTGGGTTTAGTGGAATGGTATTTCATAGTAAATCCGCAATTTAGGACAACCGGAGGAGGGAAACTGGAAGATCTAGTGAGATGGTCTTAAATTTGATTTCCGAGACAGACTTTAAAATCATTCAACTAACCATTCGCTCGTGCGGTTTGTTACAAATGACAGAATTACCTTAGATACATAAAAGGCGCAGAAGAATGCATAAGCGTGTGGAGTGTTTGTACCATGACTTTGTTAGTGAAATCTCAAAAGAAGACGATGACCAATAAATGCAAACGCGCTAGCGCTCGTTGCTGCTGCCGTTTGGAAACTGTTTATGCCAATCGGCAAGGGACGACGGTTTTCCGAAGCGATAAGCTCTAATTTACATCATTACTAATAGAAATATTATTGGTAAATGATTATTGGCAATTTTGTTTGGAAAGTTTACACGCGTTAACTTACATGTACGAGACCGTCATTATCGATCCGCCATGCTTCCTGGTTATTGTTTTGCAATTTGCATGCAGGATAGTTATGAACTCTTACAATGGTCATGTCATTTCTCATGAGTTAAAAAATTTTCAACAAATAGCCCACGATTGCGCTTTTATCAACGGACTTATTGATCCAGAATCTTAACTCTAGCGAAAACCTTCATGGCCGTGATCCAATGGTTAGGGTTGTAAGAATATGCACAAACAAAACCTTAAATTCGATTCATAGGGTCATGAAACAGATATCGTTTGATGAGATAGTACGCATTATTATGCAGTAGGAAATTTGTCAGTGATGTGATATCATCGAAAATACATTAGAAACCGTTGCACATGTGAGAGTATCAACAACAAGGATACCCTGCTGTTTAAAAGTCAAGGGGATGGGATGCAATCGTAAGGTTGGTTCACAATCAAAGTGAATGCTGATATCTCTATGTTGAAGAATGGAATTCTCACATTCCTAACTGATTGCCTTATTCTTTATTTTGGTATGATATACACAAAAGGAAAAACCGTTTGTCGGAGTTTTGTGTAGAACGTATTACGTTTCTTTGTTCTAAGGAGTTTCGTTATCAATCAAAAATTCAATGGTTGTCAACTGTTTTTATTTGTCCTTTTTTTTTTTTTTTTTTTTTGGAATTTTCGTCATGGAGTTAAAAACTTTTCGCCGTATAATTAATAAATTTGTAATGACTCACTAGTTTCGATACTGACGAAGATGCTACTACTCTAACTAGCCAACATACATTTTTGCATGGTTGCATACCCACGGTAGTTACGAGGGAAGAAGTGCTACCAAACTTCTCTTGATGTATGTGTGTGTTGTTTCTGATGATCTGGTGTGGAATTTCTTATATCTCTATTTCCGATGTTTAAAAATAATTTGGGAAAAGTGAGTGTATATTTTTTTTTCTGTTGTCTACTGTTGATCGCACCAAAGAAATTGGGTGACGTGAGGTGATGCGATGAGGGAGGGGAGAAATGGAGGGGTAACCACCAGAACAAACCGTTTCACACTTGTATTAGTATGCAATCAACAACTAGACTGACAATAGACTGGCGGCACACTTGCGTGCAATCCAAATCAACCGCTATGCATGGTCCAATTTATTAGACTGAATTTCTTTTTTATGACAATATAATTGTAATTACTAGTCAAGTGCCAGGTGAGGTAGAAAGGAAACAAGTAATATTCATTTATTCATTCATGTAACAAGGATCATCATGATGGTGAGAAAGTGATGTGATGCGTGATCAATGCAGCAAAAGGTCTTTGTATCTTTGAGCCTATTTTCGCTCATTGGCTCCTTTTCCGGTGTTGTTGTACCCCCTATGGGCTTTTCCTTGGGTAATTAAGTAGTTAATTAATCGGAGTTGTACAAAATCTATTGGTTAATTAAATTGGTTACACAAATTAACGTGTAATGAGTAAAACTTCGTAGAATGAGAGTGTCAGGCAACAATCCCAAGAAATAAAACTAAACAAAAAAAAAAAGAAAAAAAAAAGAAAAAAGAATTTGGGTCGTGTCTGTTTTTCCAAACAAACGGTTTTTTGATTATTTTTTAATATTTATTTTCTCATGCTGCATAATGAAAAATAATTAAAAACGCAAAAATTTCTTTTTTTTTTTCTCTGTCTGTCTGTTCTGTCTGTCGCACTCATTCACTCACTCACTTGTTGCTTTGCTTAATAAAGTGCCACACATTTCACACACACACCACACACACACGGTGGGTCATTGATATATTGTTTTTATTTTTATATTAATACTTTATAGTTTGTCAACGGTTTTTTTTCTACTTTTGCCTTTTGATCTTTTGGAAACCCTGGGAGGACATCAGAATCAGCAACAGCGAGAACAAGACAGCTATCAGCAAGTTACTTTATTGCTCCGTGTGTACCATTACTAATCTACTCAACATTTACCCCTCCCCCCACCCACCCCATGACGCACGGCAATTAAACACTATGAACCACAGTAATAGCGATATAAACAACAACAGCCACAGCACGTCCACCAGCAATAATACTAAGAGTAATATTCTACCGCCCCCGCTGGATATGAAATCATCTAGTACCACCAACACAACCACTACTGCCATATC